>AWOL01S0068792.1:16029-26406 GCA_000715115.1 Nicotiana otophora
TTTTTTTATTATTATTATTATTATTATTATTATTTTTTAAGCCGAGGGTCTTTCGGAAACAGCCTCTCTACTCCTTCGGGGTAGGGGTAAGGTCTGCGTACATACTACCCTCCCCAGACCCCATTAATGGGATTCTACTGGGTTGTTGTTGTTGTTGTTGTTATTTTTTTAATATAGTTAATTATAAGATATCGATATTTACTAATTCAAATAGAGTAACCAATTATTTTAAATTTTAAAAAAAGTTTTTTTAGTTAAAAAGGTAGTTTATTTTGTCTTAACAAAGCCACTTGGCTTTTTGTGGTTATGTTACTTATCTTAATAATGTGCTTTTGCCTTTCCTTTTATTATATATAGATGATTCAATCATCTTTTTGTAATTTTCTTTTTTTTTTGAGTAGCCAGGAAAGGATAACGACTACTAAAGAATGTAGTGGAATGAATGAGATCCTCACTCTTAATAAGATGCCTCGAGTTTGAGACTTGAGCATAAAACTTTTCTCTTAGGGAGCATTATTTTTCTTAGTTGTGAATATCTGAACTGGTTGTTTGTTGTTCAAAAATTCTTGTTTAGGCATTTCATACCATTCATAAATAGTGTTTTGATCTAAGATTTTAATTCTTCCATGTTTTAGCAGTAACATATTCCTCCATGGGGCTAAGGTCCAAAATATGGAACTGTAACAGAACAAGGTATGAAAAAATAGTTCATATCTTATTCCATGAAGCAATCTGTATATATACATGTACAAAGAATTCTAACTATGGAAAGAATCAAAAAAGAAAAATCCTATAGATCTGCTATCAAATCCCTAGAATCATGTTATCGTGTATATTACAAGGAATATGACTACATTTATTCTATCATGAATGTAGAATCCCTACAATTATACTATCATGTATATTACAAGGAATATGACTACATTCATTCTTTAACACTCCCCCTTAGCTTGAACATAGATATTGATCATGCCCAGCTTGTTACAAAGGTAATCAACTCTAGTTCCATTCAATGCCTTGGTCAACAAATCAGCTAGTTGCTCTTCTGTCTTCACGTAGCTAGTGAAAATCAAGTTTTCATGAATCTTCTCATGAATAAAATGACAATCGACCTCAATATGTTTAGTTATTTCATGATACACCAGATTTGAGGCAATATGAAGAGCAACTTGATTATCACACCAGAGTTTTGCTGGTGTATGATGCTTCAGCCCAATTTCAGTTAAAAGATGATGTATCCACATAATCTCATCAGACGTAGACTGTGACATAGCTCTATACTCAGATTCTGTATTAGATCGGGATACAACGTTTTGCTCCTTACTCCTACATGACACCAGGCTTCCTCCAATAAAGACACAATAACCTGTAATAGATCTTCTATCAATTTTGGATCCAGCTCAATCAGTATATGTGAAACACTCGGCACGAGTATGACTGTGATTGCTATACAATATTCCAAGTCCAGGAGCTCCTTTCAAGTAACATAGAATATGTTCTAAAGCTTCCCAATGTTTGACCGTAGGTGCGGACATGAATGGGCTAACAACACTCATAGCAAAAGAAATATCTAGGCGAGTCATAGTGAGATAATTCAACTTCCCAACTAATCTCCTATATCTCTCAAGATCATCAAAAGAATAGTCATCATCTTTCATAAGATGTACATTAGGAAACTCTGGAGTACTGCAGGTTTTGGCTGATAACTTTTTGATTTCTGCAAGTAGATCAAGAATATACTTTCTCTGAGATAGAAAAAATCCCTTCTTGCTTCTATTCACTTCAACTCCCAAAAAGTATTTCAACTGGCCCAAATCCGTCGTATGAAACTTAGTATGCAAGAAAGACTTGAGGGAAGAGATCCATGTATAGTCACTTCCTGCGATAACAATATCATCAACGTATATAACAAGGAGAATAGTTCCAACTGCTGATTGCGGATAAAAGACTAAGTGATCACACTTGTTCAGTTTTAGCCCAAACTCCTGAATTACCTCACTAAACTTGCCAAACCAAGCTCGAGGACTCTCCTTCAAGCCATACAAGGACTTTTTCAACTTTTCCATACTCCCCTGAGTAACAAAACCGGGTGGTTGCTCTATATACATTTCTTTCTGAAGATCACCATGAAGGAATGCATTCTTAATATCAAATTGATGTAAAGGTCAATTCTCGGAATCCACTAGTGAAATAAATAAGCGGACACAAGTGAGTTTGGTAACCGGGAGAAGGTATATGAATAATCCACCCCATAAGTTTGAGCGTACCCTTTATCCACAAGTCTAGCCTTAAGTCTCGCCGCGGAACCATTTGGATTCACTTTAACTGTGAAGATCCACTTACATCCCACAGGTTTTGTCATGACTCAAAATCCAACCAGTCGTGATGGTACCTAACCTAACCCGCTAGCTAAGCCAATTAACAACTATCCAATTTCAATGAAATTTAAAAAGAAAATTAAGTAAAAGAAAATATATGGATCTTATACACTCCTCAAGGACTGGTAGTACAAATTATGAGTGT
The DNA here is from genome assembly GCA_000715115.1 of Nicotiana otophora. Lineage (NCBI taxonomy): Eukaryota > Viridiplantae > Streptophyta > Magnoliopsida > Solanales > Solanaceae > Nicotiana > Nicotiana otophora. Next base: position 18,553 of record AWOL01S0068792.1, read on the forward strand.
CTAAAATTTAGAATTTATGAAAAAAGTTGATATGAAATAAAGTATATCATCTGTTTGAAATATACATGAACAGATCTTTCATAAGTATAGAGCTACCATGAACAATAGACAACTATAACCAAAATGCGGGTACATCTTCAAATCCAGCTCCCGTCGAACACGGCAACATCAGCATTCAACATCTGCACGCAAGGTGCAGAAGTGTAGTATGAGTACAACCAACCCCATGTACTCAATAAGTAACAAACCTAACCTTAAGTTAAAAGTAGTGACGAGCTGAAACATAGGTCGGAGTCCAACACCAATGACCAACAACGGTTCATAACAACATAATGAAAGTAAGAAAAGAAGTAACTTTGAGATAAAATGTTCAGCTCGTTCATAGTTCCAGAAAATAGGCATACTTTTCAAGTATATCTGTGAAAACCAAATCTTTTACCGAAATCGCTATAAATGTGAGTAATTTGAAAACTGAAATTTTTTTCCCAAAAGCTTTCAACATGCAAATATTTCATTTTCAAATGGCACGAGAAAAATACATCTCTGTGCTTATATGTCAATATGTGTGAGAAGTCATGAATGACGTGATACCGTACAGCATGAGAAAAATGCATCTCTGTGCATGTATGTCATATGTGCATGTCAATGCAATGTATCTCAGAGATGAACTCATGTACTCACACTCTCATAGTACTCAATCTCACTGTCTCTCACACTCTCTCTCACCATGCTCAATACTCAGGAATGTACAATACCTTATGCGGCGTGCAGCCTGATCCACATATAGCCATAAGGTCCATTACGGCGTGCAACCCGATCCACATGTATATATAATCAACTGCGCTTACTTGGGGTGTGTGCAGACTCCGGAGGGGCTCCTTCAGCTCAAGCGCTATAATCCACACGGATAACTCACGTTCTATAGTATCAATATCAAGATCTGCACATGACAATTCACGTGCTATAGTATCAATATCCTTACAATCAGGCCCTCGGCCCTACTCAGTCATCAATCTCTCCAGTCTCTCGGGCTCACAATGCCATAAAACTAGCCCAAAATGATGATATGATGTGTCAATAAATAGCAACAGGGACTAGGATATGATATGAAATGAATGAACATGACTTAGTATGAAATTGCAATTTAAACAAATAATTCAACAACAGAAATGATCTCAGCAGATCCCAACAGAATAAGCATGAAGCCTAGACATGGTTTCTAACATGGATCACAGCTCAATAGCTCTAGTACGTAGAGGTTTCATGGTTACAGATAAGATTAGGTAACTACACAGTACCACAGGAATAATGGAGTCACAATTCATACGGTGCACTCCCACACACCCGTCACCTAGCATGTGCATCACCTCAACACTAAACACATAACACGTAATTCGGGGTTTCATACCCTCAACACCAACTTTAGAAATGTTACTTACCTCGAACAAGCCTAATCCAATACCAAGCTAGCAAAACGATGCTCCAAAATGCCATCACGCGCATATCGACCTCCGAATGGCTCGAAACTAGCCAAAAGAAATTCAAATACATCAAATAAAGCCTAAGGAAACCATTCCAAATGAAAAAGGTAGAATCCTTAATCAAAAGCCCAAAATCGACCAAAGCTTCCAACTCGGGCCTGCCCCTCAAAACCTGACAAAACACACAAAATCTGATAAATCATTCAATTATGAGTCCAACCATACTAGTTTCACTTAAATCCGACTTCGAATCGATGTTCAAAACCCAAAAATTCGCTCTATGAAACTTTAGTCAAAAACCCCCAATTGCTCTTTTAACCCTGAATCAAATGTCGAAAACGAAATAGATTCATGATATAAAATAAAAAATGAGTAGAGAACACTTAACCCAATCCACAAGGTGAAAATTGCTTCAAGAATCGCCTCAATCCGAGCTCCATAGCTCCAAATATGCAAAAATGTCTAAAACCTTCGAAATAGAGTACTTATAATTCTGCCCAGGCATTCCTCTTACACGAACGCGGAAAAGACATCGCTTTCGCGATGAATAAAAGAAATCTACCGCCAAAATACTTTACGCGATCGCAGCAACAGTATCGCGAATGCAATGCATAAGGCTCTCAAAGCTACGTGATCGCGGGAACAACATCGCAAACGCGAAGAGAAATAGCCTATGCCCAGCTCAGCCCAAAATCACTACACGAACACGTGAATGTTTGGGCGGACGCGTTGCACAATCTGCAGCAAGCTATGCGAACGCATTTGAGGACTCGCGAACGTGAAGAAAAGCTTCTTCCCATCCAGCAACCAACTCTACGCGATCGCGATCCATACTCCGCGATCGTGATTAAGGAAACTAGATACCCAGAACTCAGCAGAACCAACAATGCAAAAATGAAGAAAATGGTCCGAAATCAATCTGAAACACGTCCGAGCCCATCGGGACCCCATCCGAACATACCAACAAGTTCCGAAACACAACACGGACCTACGTGAGGCCTCAAATCACACATAACAACAATGAAACGATGAATCGCACCTCAAATCAAACTTGATGAACTTGAACTTTTTCAACTTCCATGACTCGTGCCGAAACATAACAAATCAACCCAGAATGAACCCAAATTTTGCACACAAGTCTAAAATAGTATAACGAAGCTATTCCAATTCCCAGAACTACAATCCAAACCCAGCATCATCAAAGTCAATGTCCGATCAAACTTACAAACTTTCCAAACCTTCAAATTTTTAACTTTCGCCAATTAGTGTCGAATCCTTCTAGGAAGATCCAAATGCAAATCCGGGCATACGCCAGAGTCCAAAATCATCATCCAGACCTAACGGAACCATAAAAATTTCATTCCGGCGTCAAATTCACAAAAGTCAAACTTGGTCAACTCTTCCAACTTAAAGCTTCAACAATGAAATTCATTCTACCAAATCGATTCCAAATAACCTGAAAACCAAAATTGGTGATTTAAATAAGTCATAATACATCATACAGAGCTACTCATACCTGTAAACTACCGAGCAAAATGCAGATGCTCAAAATGACCGTCGGGTCGTTACATCTTCCCCCACTTAAACATACGTTCGTCCTCGAATGTGCCCAGAGTTGTTCTTAAGCCATCAAATCGCCGTGTAACCTATCCATGAACATACCCGGGAGTGATCCCATGTCAGCCCAATCTATATATGCCTGACGACACAACCTAACTTAAGATCCTTAATTCAACTTTAGCCCATAAAAACTTGGAATCTAATTTTCCTAACATCTGGAATTTCCTATAAGACCCAAATCTCATATCTATACATTGTATAAGTCTGAATAAACTGCATCGAGCTTTAACTGTAACCCAAGACACAATCATATGCCACATAACTCAAATACTCATAGCAATAATTTTTAATCACCGTATCTGCTTAAAAATAAATCGGTATTGGTAATAAACCTTATATCAAACAAAACCTCATTCTAAAAGATTCGTACACTACAGATGATGAAAGAAGCACACAGAAACCCACAACCATTCATCAAATCAACAAGTCATGGAGCTCTCTCTCCTTCGACAAGAACTATAGCCAATTTCTAAGAGGACGTCCGATATTATTCTTCCAAACATACTACAATTAGATCCTATAGCACCAATTCTAGGTCCGACGACCTCATCTTATCAAATACATCCGCCCTACTGACATTCCATACCAATACAACCTTAAGCCACAAACTGTACAATCCGTGCACCAATACGCAACAATTCAAGTGTACTCAGACATATAAAATAACTCAAATGAGAGAACCATCTCGCAAGCTCAACAAGTACCACCACAACGCAATGCTAAGAACCCATCACACACTGTAGAACCAAAACACACGAATCAATCACAAAGGATCATATCCCGACATACCACAGCGGTAATGCGTGACCCTAGCCAAACACTGGTCCATATGAAATACCTCCAGCCAAAATGCTCGAAATCAACGACCACACGTAATTCAACATCCAGTACCCAAGGTGCATGACCATAACCATGGAGGAACCAATAACACAATACCACAGACCGGAAAGAATATCACCAAATGCGCAATCAGTCATTCAACACCCTAATACCCATCTCACTCAAATTTCGCTATAAGGCCCAAATAGAACTGCACCATGTGTGCATATAACCAACGGATCACAACCCCTCGTAGCATAGAAGGGTAACTCATAGAACATATCAGAACACGAATAAGCTCAACTCTAACCGGATGGCACATCCCTCAATAACAGCAGTACGGAGTCAACCAATCTGACCCGGTGTAGAATACACATCCTCACAGGGCCTACCAATGGACCCCAGATCAACTATGGTCACCCAAAAATAGATAAATAACCCTCCAAAATTCCATAATGACCTAATCATAACGCATACCATCCTCTGTCTAGCTTTGACCATATTTTCACAGTCCACAACCACGAAACGATCTGCTCCTGAGAAGTCTCGTTCTCCAAATCCACCGCCCGAATGACTAACACATCTCTCATACATAATCATCCCCTCGAGAAATACTTTTATAATTCTTCCCTGTCACATAGCAAAATCAGAACATCAATAGTCGATGAGCCAGGCGAGTACCGCAAAACCCATGAAGCATCTGTAAGTCATAACTCAGTGCGCCTTCTGAATAAACACTCTCCTCAGGCACTACCAAGTAGTAATATCCTTCATCTAGTCATCCGGAACCGTCTACGCTGCCTAAAAATTCATGACCTTCCCTTCAAAACTGAATCGTGACCTTGCACATGCAAACCTCATTCCCACACAGCACACTGCATCTATCATGTCATCATAGGAAAAGTACAAGAATCTTATAATCATCTATGACTCACAAACATAATACATACTCAATTATCCAGGAACCTTCCATTTGATCTCATCCATGAGGGAATCACGATACGCAACATGCTCCTCACACCGGTAGGAAATATCCATCCCAAAATATGGTAGAAACCATCGAAAATCTTTTCGAAACCCATTTCCACACAACCAAGCCATCAGAACTGAATCTCCCTAATTCAACTAAGCCACGCAGGTTACCAACAACCCAAGGGCATTGCCACAAAACACCTATAGAGACTTACCATATCATAAGTACCCAAAGAACTGATCATGTTTGTTACCATGCTGATCCAACCTACTACCAAGTTGCCCTACTTCTCTGAGTTTCTTCTGAATTGCCTTCAAGTTTATACTTCTCCTCGCCATAATACCATGATCCTCAACCCAAAACTCACCAAACGAGATCCTAGAATAAAACCACATGCCCTAAAGTCCATAAGTAGTTGTATTCTCTCTTAAGCACCCCAAAAGTACCACAGCCGAGATACCTTCTATGAAGAGACCTTCTGTGAATCTAAAGTTGTTCTCTTTGCCTTCTTGATACCAAAATGTAAAATCCATAATGATATAGAAATACCGCGAGTCTCGACACCGTCCAATATAAATCTCATATCCTAGCCATATACAAATCCAGAAAAATTCACAATTGCTACATATAAATCTTGAACCCATTAGAACTTTCTCGAGAGTTATCCATTCTACTCAAATCTCAATTGCGCCGCCCAATCGGTTTGAACGATATGTGCCCCATTAGCACGATGATACCTAAAGAAGTAACCCCACCTTAACACAAGTAAGTAAATTCCTACTCCATGCGTACTACATCCGTCACGAATAACAACTCAAATTATTCCATGATTTCCATATACCCATAAAGTGTAATATACCATGTATCCATAAATTCCCTTACTCGAGTCATCATCGATATCAACATTTGCAAGTCATAACTGATTCACAAGTATGCCTCAAACCGAAACCAGTACAATACATAATCAAGCAATCCAACCGTCGATAACCGACTCCCCCACTTGGCTCAAAACATAGATCAAAACACTCGATAACTCACAATGCCCATACTTTATTACGACCATAATACCACAGTGAGATGCAACTCACTCCTTCATAAGCTCATGTAACACAAACCATATAATACCTCAAATCATCTGCTAAGCTTGTATTCATCCTCGTGACGGTCAAGTCAACTTTCTCAACCAATCCAAACTCAAATTGTAACATATATAACTCACTAGTAGAAAGAAACTCTCCACACAATATCATAAGGTTCACACATCCGTAGATTACCCCGCATGTGATAACTCACTCGCTTAACCTCAAACTGACACCTCTCTATACCATTTCACATCCACAATTACTACGCCATCACTTAATCTTCCTGAGTCTGAACTCATAACAAGACATTAAAATCTACTTCACTCCACAATTAAAAAACATGAAAGATCCTTCAACACACCCATAACTCGAGACTATACGTCAAATCAAGGCAGAAATAAAGCACACAATAGTCCTTTTCACATCTCAAGCAAACTTTTTTTCACATTCAAACAATCTAAACACGTCACGTAGTCACATCATACTCTTCATATAGTCATCCAACCACTCATCCAAAAGTACGTGCTCACACAACCGAAATCCCCGTGCTCAAGATGCAGTCAAAACCGGCCTCAAGTCCTCTAGACCGGCCTATCATCAGCACACCGAAATCACATCTCGCACCTCATCGATGGAATCACAAGTCATCGATGCACAGCTGATACCGAGCGCTCACATGTGCATACGAATGCGTGGAAGGAATTCAAAAAGTTATGCTTCAAGCTAAATCAATGCCTCACAATAAGGAAAGAAAGATGGGAAGTATATCCTAAATGTCTTGTAGCCTCTCGAAGATAGGTATGGACGTCATCATACTGATCCGCAAGACTCTACTAGACACTTGCTCATGACTTGTAGAACATATAAACTTAGAGCTCTAATACCAACTTGTCACGACCCAAAATCCAATCAGTCGTGATGACACCTAACCCAACCCGCTAGGTAAGCCAATTAACAACTATCCAATTCTAATGAAATTTAATAAGACAATTAAGTAAAAAAAATATTTGGATCTTATACACTCCCCAAGGACTGGTAGTACAAATCATGAGTTTCTAAGATTTAGAATTTATGAAAAAAGCTGATATGAAATAAAGTACATCATCTGTTTGAAATATACATGAACAAATCTTTCGTAAGTCTAGAGCTACCATGAACAATAGACAATTATAACCGAAATGCGGGTACATCTTCAAATCCAGCTCCCGTCGAACACGGCAACATCAGCATCCAACATCTGCATGCAAGGTGCAGAAGTGTAGTATGAGTACAACCGACCCCATGTACTCAATAAGTAACAAACATAACCTTAGGTTGAAAGTAGTGACAAGCTGGAACATAGGTCGGAGTCCAACACCAATGGCCAACAACAGTTCATAACAACATAATGAAAGTAATAAAAGAAATAACTTTGAGATAAAATGTTCATCTCGTTCACAGTTCCAAAAAATAGGCCTGTTTTTCAAGTATATCTGTGAAAACCAAATCTTTTACCGAAATTGCCAAAAATGTCAGTAAGTTTGAAAACTGAATTTTTTCCTAAAAGCTTTCAACAGGCAAATGTTTCATTTTCAAATGTCATGAGGAAACTACATCTCTATGCATATATGTCAATATGTGTGAGAAGTCAAGAATGACGTGATACCTTACAACCTAAGGAAAATGCATCTCTATGCATGCATATCGTATGTGTATGTCAATTCAATGTATTTCAGAGATGAACTCATGTACTCACACTCTCAGAGTACTCAATCTCACTGTCTCACACTCTCTCTCACCATGCTCAATACTCAACACTGTACAATATCTGTTGCGGTGTGCAACCTGATCCACATATAGCCATAAGGCCCGCTGCGGCGTGCAAACCGATCCACATGTG
>AWOL01S0068792.1:28909-43717 GCA_000715115.1 Nicotiana otophora
TATATATATATAAAATCAACGGCGCTCACTAGGCGTGTGTGCAGATTCTAGAGGGGCTCCTTCAGCCCAAGCGCTATAATCCGCACAGACAACTTTCGTGATGCACGGACAACTCATATGTTATATGATCAATATCAGGATCCGCACAGATAACTCACGTGCTATAGTATCAATATCCTCACAATCAGGCCCTCAGCCCCACTCAGTCATCAATCTCTCTAGTCTCTCTTGCTTATAATGCCATAAAACTAGCCCAAAATGATGATATAATGTGTCAATAAATAGCAACAGAGACTGGGATATGATATGAAATGAATGAACATGACTTAGTATGAAATTGCAATTTAAACAAATAATTCAACATCAGAAATGACCTCAGCTGGTCCCAACAGAATAAGCATGAAGCCTAAACATGATTTCTAACATGGATCACAGCTCAATAGCTCTAGTACGTAGAGGTTTCATGGTTACAGATAAGATTAGGTAACTACACAGTACCACAGGAATAACGGAGTCACAATTTACATGATGCACGCCCACACGCCTGTCACCTAGCATGTGTGTCACCTCAACACCAAACACATAACACGTAATTTAGGGTTTCATACCCTCAGCACCAAGTTTAAAAGTGTTACTTACCTCGAATAAGTCTAATCCAACCGAGCAAGCCAAATGATGCTCCAAAATGCCATCCCGCACGTACCAACCTCCGAACGGCTCGAAACTAGCCAAAAGTAACTCAAATATATCAAATAAAGCCCAAGGAAACCATTCCAAATGATAAAGGTAGAATCCTTAATCGAAAGCCCAAAATCAACCAAAATTCCCAACTTAGGCCCGCGCCTCGGAACCCGACAAAACTCATAAAATCCGACAACCCATTCAATTACGAGTCAACCCATACTAGTTTCACTTAAATCCGACATCGACTCGATGTTTAAAACCCAAGAATTCGCTCTACAAAACTTGAGTCAAAATCCCCAATTTCTCTTTTGGAACCCTCAATCAAATGCCGAAAACAAAAATAGATTCATGATATAAAATCAAAAATAAGTAGAGAACACTTACCCCAATCTACATGGTAAAACTTGCTTCAAGAATTGCCTCAATCCAAGCTCCATAGCTCCAAATATGCAAAAATATCTGAAACCTTCGAAATAGAGTACTTATAATTCTGTCAGGCATTCCACTTACGCGAACGCAGAAAAGACATCATGTTTGCGATGAACAAAAGAAATCTACCACCAAAATACTCTACGCGATCGCAACAACAGTCTTGAGAATGCGATACACCAGGCTCTCAAATCTACGCGATCGCGGGAACAACATCGCGAATGCAAACAGAAATATACTTTGCCTAGCTCAGCCCAAAATCACTACACAAATGCGTGAATGCTTGCGCGAACGCATTGCACAATCTGCAGCAAGCTATGCGAATGCATCTGAGGTCTTACGAATGCGAAGAAAAGATTCTTCCCATCCAGCAACCAACTCTACGTGATCGCGATCGTGATCCATACTCCGCGATCGCGATTAAGGAAACTATATACCCAGAACTCAGCAGAACCAGCAATGCAAAAGTGAAGGAAAATGGTCTGAAATCAATACGAAACACGTATGAGCCCTTCGAGACCCCATCTGAACATACCAACAAGTCCCGAAACACAAAGCGGATCTACTCGAGGCCTCAAATCACACATAACAACAACGAAACGGCGAATCGCACCTCAAATCAAACTTGATGAACTTGAACTTTTCCAACTTCCATAACTCGTGCCGAAGCATAGCAAATCAACCCGGAATGAAACCAAATTTTGCACACAACTCCAAAATAGCATAACGAAGCTATTCCAATTCCTGAAACCACAATCCGAACCTGACATCATCGAAGTCAACTTCCGGTCGAACTTATGAACTTTTCAAACCTTCAAATTTTCAACTTTTGCCAATTAGTGCCGAATCCTTCTAGGAACATTCAAATATAAATCTGGGCGTACGCCCTAGTCCAAAATCATCATCCGGACCTAATAGAATCAACAAAACTCCGTTATGGGGTCAAATTTATAAAAGTCAAACTTGGTCAATTCTTCCAATTTAAAGCTTCAACAATGAAATTCATTCTTCCTAATTAGATTTCGAATAACCTGAAAATCAAAACCGACGATTCACATAAGTTATAATACATCATACAGAGATACTCATACCCGCAAACTACTAAACAAAGTGCAGATGCTCAAAACGACTGGTCGGGTCATTACAGGTTTCTTTCCCTTGGGTAAGTCCACTAAATCCCACGTGTGGTTATCCTCCAAGGTATGTATTTCCTCAACCATTGCATCAGACCATCCGGGGTGGTTCAAAGCCTCTTTCACTATTTTGGGTACCGAGATGGAGTCCAGATAGGCAATCATAGATCTAGACGTAGAGGATAGGCGGTCAAGGTTTGCAAGTACGTATACCTTTGCGAAGAGCAATAGGAAGGCAGGGTTTTCTAAATGATCAGGCGGAGGAAGATATGAAAATGAAGGAAGTGTTGCGGGACATGTCTCATTTGTGTCTCGCCTCCGCGAGTAGACTTGAACAATTGGCGGTCTTGCTAACATAGTTAGAGCAGGTGTGTGAGCATATAATTTTTGCCCTGCAAAACATTCCTACAAAATCCACAAAAATAAATTTTTTCTAATTTGTTTTTTGAATTTATAGAATTTTAGGAATTCCTCTTTAATTGTTTGTTTGCATTTAGCTGTATTTTGTGCATATTTAATATTTTAAAATCATGAAAAATACCATAAAATATTCAAAAATTCCATGCATTGCATTTTAAATTTTTATTTGCATGTTTAGGATTTAATTTGTTAATTAATTACATTATTAAACAAAAACCACAAAACTACCATAGGCTCTTATATTTTTAGATTTTAGTTTCAAATTATTAATTTTCTTTCATTAGTTTTAGGTTAATTAATTATATAAATATTAGAAATAGTGAGTAGGTTAATTTTGCAAATTAGAATTAAGTTAGAATCTAATTAGAATTTTTATTTAAATTTGTAGAATTTAAAATGAAAGCAAAGAAAGAAAGAGAAAGGTTTGCCAAGTCTTCAAACGAACTGGGCCAAAAGCTCAATAGCCCAATTCTATCCAAACCAACCTCCCAGCCCAATCCCCCTCTCAAAACCACGCCTGCCCAATCCCAAAACCGGTCCAGTCTCACTCTAAGTCCCAAAACGACCTCGTTTTGTACCCCCATCCACTTAAACGACCAAATTCCCTTTTTCTTATCTCACAATTCAAACACCTCCTTCAATAATCAGACCTAGCCGCCCTAATCTCCAATCTCTCTCAAATCCTACACCTTACTCCGCCATCCTCTGCCGCCCGAAAATCGCCAGGTATAGTCCAGGGACGAAGCTACATTGTCTTAAGGGTGTTCAGTTGATCACCCTTTGTTGAAAAATTACACTATGTATATAGGTAAAATATTAGGTTTTAGAGGTATATAACATATATTGAATATCCTTTATCGGGAAATTTCTTTCACTTCTTTCAAGTTTGAACACTATTGGAGAAATTTCTGGCTTCGCCATTGGTATAGTCATATATAATTTATATATATTGGCTAAAAAAAGTAAATAATGAATTAGGCTGGCTATTTGTGTAAAATCTCTTATTAGCTATCTGGGCAATTAAGCAACACTTTCCAACTTCCAGCTTGGTTGATACAGCTGCCAACAACTAGACACTTTTTCTTAAATTCAGTTTTAGTTGCCCTTAAGAAACTTCAAATCCAACCATATACAATTGTTTTCTTTAACATGCAATAACTTGTAACTTTAAATTTACAAACGAGGTAAAAATTAAAATAAAATCTCCTCCAACTCCCATTAATTTAATTTTTTACAAAAACAAAAAAAATATTTTTCGGGTATGGGCAATGAGTCTTTTTAATTAATTAGGAGATATTTATAATTGACCAACAGGACGATAACACGTGTTCCTCCGTTTAAATGAGGGGTATATTTTAACCCAAAGTATAACTCCAGATGTATAGATAACTCAATAGTATAACAAGGGATATTCTTAGACCATTTTCGAAAGTAGAGGGGTATATTTGGTCCTTTGCCGTTTATTTTTTTTGTATTTCGCCTTATTGGATTCTTTGCGCGAAGAAATATAGTCAATATAAGTTGTATCCATTGTATACACCCTTGTATTTCGCATTGGTTACAGTTGATACATATTGTATTCGTTGCGCGAATGAATACAGTTGATACATGTTATATTCGTTGCGCGAACGAATACAATTGATACAAGTTGTATTCGTTGCACGTTTGAATACAAATAATACAAGTTAGTAACAATTGAATAGTAGCTACTAATGGTAATTAGGCAAATTATAGTTACTAGGCTCTAAATTATAGTGGTTTATGAAAATTCCTCTATCTTTTATCAGTACAGATGGAAAGAAATCACATACTCCTTCCATTGCAATTAGGCACAGAGTTTAAGAAAGAAATGAAGATTTTAAAAATTTGTGTCCTAAACAAGTCATAACATTTGTGTGGCTATAATACTTTTTTTGAAACTTGTTGTCTTAAACATGTCATATTATTTATGTGGCTATGGAATCTTATCATTAAGAGTAAAATTACAACTTTAAGTTAAATTATTTCTAAATTTAGAAAATGATCATTTTTATTTAGAATAGACAAACAAGAAAATAAGTTCATATAAGTTGAAACAGGGGAAAGTAATATTTTTGTCTCTGTTAGAATTTGAACTAGGGGAGATGGAGGGTGTTTTACTACAATTTGAGTTGGCCATTTTGAAATTGCGGGCTCATGCATCGGTACTGTAAATCCATTATGCACATTAGTACATGGAAGTTAAACTCTATTCACGATGAGATGCATCAGCTATAAATTGGATATAAGAAAAACCAGCATTATGAGAGGCCAGAGGCGGATCCAAGATTTAAACTTTATGGGTTCAGATTTGCAATTCTACCACATCTCATCTAATTTAATTGGTTCAAAATTTATTATTTGTACATATTTAATAATATTTTTGGACTTAAAATACAGGATATGAACAAAAGCTATGGGTTCAATTGAACTCATAACTATGTTCATTCAGTACCAATACAAACTAAAACTACACCAAATTGGAAGGGCCAGTAAAGAGAATCTTCTATAAAGAATCTTTCTTTTATCTCCGCTGAGGAGGGGGGGTTGGGTTTGGCTCGAACATAGGCTCAAACATAATTTGAAGGGTCCTAGCTACGCCATGCGTTCAATACAAAATTTGGAAAGCTGCAGCGATGACAAAGTTCTTCTTTTGAGCTTGTAAAGGAGCCTCAACCTTGTTATCGACGAATCACCAGTCTTTCTTTTAGGGTATTATCCGCTGGAGATCTGGTATTGTAGTTTATTGTTAGTTGGGCCTAAGAGACAACCCGAAGCCAAGGTCGAACGCAAGCCCGAAGCGAACCCAAGCTTAAGGAGCTCTGAGGGCTTCTGAGAGGATGTCCTGTTTAAGTAGCAGCCAAGGCGCCAAGACCCGTTGTTGACAAATCTGGTCAAAAACCCAATATAACGCATTTGGAGGGCACGGCGGTACACTTATTCTTCCATTGGGGACAGGTGCACGAACGACAACTCCAAACGTCACACATGCACCACCTACCTACCATTTAGGTGGCACCAGCGAGATGACTAGTTGTTCGATTTATTTACTTTTTATTACCCCGTCTGCTCTCTTGTTCATATATTGGTTTGTGGATTTGATTTCCCGTATGATCTAGTATAGAGAAAGGAAGACTTCTTTTCTCTATACTAGTAAGAGAGATTGAACCTACAAGCACTAACCTAACAGAAAAAAACCTCCTCTAGGGAAATGGCCCCGATGCGTGTAATAGAAAATAGGCATGCTTGGCTTACTTGAATATGCTCGCGAGTAGCTTCTCGATGAATAAGTTGCGATTACTCTTGTTGATACAGTTTCATTTTTTTAGGTAGTTTCGTATTCTACCCGTCTTACCTGATGATTAGGATTTGCTTTCCCTATTTGAAAAAAGAAGATCTGTGTCACTCTCACTATGCTTCACACATGAAATTATACTGCTTTCAAGGGCTCAAATAGATTGATTTGAGAACTTGTTTCAAAGGCTGGGTTGCCCCGTGGGAGAACTTTAAGAATCTCTTTCGCTCTCGGATCTAATTCTCTGCTTAGTGACTCGATCTCTCTTTCTTTCGAAGCTCGTGCACTACTAATTGCCTCGAAGTTAAGCTTAATAAAACTCCATAAACTACTACGTCCCTTAGCTGCCGGAAAAAAAAAGCAACCGGCTTTCATTATTTTAGTGCTAATGTAATCACAAGCATTCATCTTATTCCAAAAGGCATTCGGTTACCTTTGCGGATCTTCACCGCCTGCTTTTGCGCTATTGTTACTTACGACGTCTCTTTTCTTACTCAATTCCTGACTAGTCGTAGTTTTCTAAGGACTGGAATAAGAGGTTTCGACTTTTCGGGGTATTTAATATAACTAATAATTCTATATTGGAAAAGTTTAAAAAATTCAAACAATTTTGATCAGTATTCAGCTAAGGGCCTCGTTAAGTAATATGGGAGTCAATACAAAGCTAACAAGCGGGAACCCTAATCTAGACACAGTAGGGTCAATTGAGCTAATTGAAGCCAGTCTGGTCAGCACATCTGTTTTGGGTACAGAGGGCCATAGGTTTGAATCTTGTCACCTTGATGTGGTAGCCTATTCCGTGATCGGACAGTAAGGTAAACAGCGCAAAGCGACACTTCACCCAGATTCGATCATTACGTCAACTTGCTTTATTCAACAAAGTGAACAAGCTTCTTAGCCACCAGGGACCGGCCTCGTGAACGCATTCGCTAAAGGCACTATTAGTCGGCTTTCTCAATCTTCAATCTAACTTCAGAAATTGAATAAGCCAATTTGACGAGATTAGATCTAATTCTCTTTCTAACAATTTTGGATTGACATAAAGCTTTCTTGCTGTGTGATTCTGACCCCCCCACCCCCCTGCCAACAACCTATGTGTCGATCTATACCTAGTTGATCTACCGCTATTTTACTTTGCATGTTTTGGATAGGCGTGCATCCTAATAGAGCGAGGGGTAGAAAAGATCAATGAAAGACTAGAGCGCGAGCTAGCTGATCTACCGACAAGTCCTTGATTTCTTATCCGCGAAGGCAGACTTAGACTCATTGAAGAAAGCACTTGAGGTGAAGACCAATGAGCGATTGCGACAACTACGGACTCCTTAACTAGGTTTTTACTACAACTAACTAATAGGCTTTCAGATGATTTTCCACACAAAGAGGGGAGGAAGTGCTTTCTGCCAACTTACCAGACGAGTGGACATCTGAGCTCAGTAGCGCATTTACTATTTGGAGATAGATGGCGCCATGCAGGGTAAAAAGAAGGATTTTTCCATTAGCCGAGGAAAAAAGTAGCAAAAGAATATCGCTATCGTAGGAAAAAAAGAAAAACGTAGGATAGGAAGCTCTATTTGATCGAAGGGATGGCTAAAAGTCCAAATCCGGCTAAAAACAAAAAGAAGGGATCAAGGAGAGGGAGCTAGACGAGCACTTGCAAGAGAGCGACTGGCAGATCTAAAACTCCTATAGTAAAGTAGAACGAAAGTACCTCCCAAAAGGTTTTACCTTTTCTTGTACGTTCGAGAATAAATAGAAAGTTTCTAAATGTATAGAAGACTCTCTATTGATTGGTTGTAATTTTCACGAGGTTGTATATAATCCAATATTCAGTGATATGACTTTCCTACTGACTGAATTGCTTGAATTAGTTGAAGGTGTGGAGTCTTCTTCTTTTGATTTGAGACGAATTCATTTTTCTACTGAAAGTGCTTTTGATAGGGAATAGGGAAAAGCCTTTCCTTATTCAAGAGTATATGTCTATGTAACTGGGACCTCTCATGAGAAATTGGATCCTAGAGCTGTGAGATATGTCTTCACTGGTTATCCGACGTCACAAAATTCTTTGATCCCAAGGTCTCAACGCCCTTACGAGGTAGTGATGAGTTCCATGCGCTCTAAGCCCGGCTCGCGCGCTGGGCTAGATGAGCAACCTTCTATCTAGCCTTTGTACCAATAGTGGAGTGGCTTGCTATTTTCAATCAAAAAAGGAAGATTGAGAGAAAAAGAGTGGAGATGTGCAAAGAAAGTAAGCCTCGAAAAGCACTGTTGAGAGAAAGTTAGCATGTTAGCACGAGAGTGGATCGGGGAATCCAAAACGCTTCTTTGATTGTTGAGTAAGGAAGCGTAGCAGGGGAAGGGGATAGCACCGGTCTTGACTCTAATACTATTCTTCTTTGAGTAGATGTCGGCATAACCACTTCTATTTCATCTGTAGCTCTTATTGTTGAAGGAATAAGTATTGCTTTGTCTTAATTGCTTTCACCAGGTCTAGCTAGGCTGGGAGTCGATTAGCCCGAGTTGTATTAAGATAAGTGGCACTTGAATTGGAAGTAGCCATCGGCTAGGTCTTGGATAGATCTCAAGCGGGCTTGAACTACTTTATTCGGTCTTCAGCTGGCCTACAAGGCTGCTGAAAAAGAAGAAAAGGAAAGGTGGTACTAAAAAGGGGCTGTTACCAATTAGGCTAGAAATAAGACAGTAAGCGCCGGGTAAAGTGGCTTACTTGAATGGTGAGCTATCCTATAAGACTAAGAAGCGGGGAGAGAGAAGGATAACCTCTTTGAAAAGGATAGAGCCGCTTGGCCGCTACTTACACATCTGGAGTTCCGGATTGAACTAGGGAACAGAATTCAAGGGCAACGAAGGCCCTTAGATAGGACTGCATCTATGAATATAAGAGATTTTATTTCTAGTAGATCTCATCACGACCATCATAACCTAACTCCAGGATTGCTACGGGCACTAGTCCTTCTATTCAAAGTTTCCTTTCTCCTCTTGAATGTAATTTGTCCTACAGATCGCTAAAGTGAAGGTTATTCAGCAGTGTAAGCAAGTCACTCTTAACCCTATAGTGAATTCAGATATGTTGCGCTAGGAGATAATGAAAGTCATCGAGCTCATCTAACTCAATAGGCTACTGGTGCTTATTATGTTCTCAATCTATGAAAGAAGAGTTGAATTCCCCGGAAGAAGATTCTACGAACGGGGAATAAGCTATAAATCTTAGTTCTCGAAAGTGAGTGAATCATTCTTCCTTATAGCTCTTTCCTCCCTTTGCTTTGGTTGTGTTTAACCGCGGTTAAACACAAAGAAAGGGTTGTTTAGCTAATAGTAATAGTTCGAGCGGTTAGCAGTCAGAAAGCGAACGAGCTAACTAATATATAAGTATATAGAGCTGAGCGAGTAAGCAAGAAGAATATATTGACTGTACAGGCATTTCCCCTTCTTTCATCACCATTGAAAGAGCTTTGTCTTGCCTATCGGAAAGGCCCTCACCCATCTCTCTGACTTCGGAGCATTCTATTCCTTCAAGTCCCACAGCTCTAAATGTGCCTATTCCTTCGACACCTTTCCATGGAAACATGGGGGGAAATGGCTTATTCCGCATCAACCTAAGCCTGCTTATTTCGACTAAGTGATCCATTGGCGAAAATAGGGCCTTCCTCATTCTTGCTTGAAGCTCTGTCAAAGAAGCATTCTATTCCGAAAGGCTTAGGGCTAGGCTAAACCTCCCTCAAAGCCATGAAGTCCCAGAGCTCTTATTCCAAGAACTTGTGATATTCCCTTAACTGTAGATTCAATAACATCGGTTATGAACCCTAAAAATAACAGGAAAGAGAGCACCGTCTACTCAGACTGTCACACCGGCAACGAGAGCAGTAAGAGCAGATAGTGGAACAGAACTAGCAGCAGATAGGCATTCGGTTAGCTTGAAAATGAACTCGTAGTTTGAAATCAGATGCTTCCTCATCTCCATGGCACCGAAAATGTATCAGGGCTCAAGTGATTCACCGAAGCGACGAGACCTTGAAAGCTGCTTTTTCAAGTGTCAGTAGCGGAATGTTCTGTCAATCGGGGAAGGTTTTTGGTGACAAGACCTGGAGATATCAGAAGTGAGAATGCTGACATGAGTAATAACAAAATCCTGTGAAAAACATGATCGCCTTCCAGTGGAAGGTTTTCTGCGTTCAGTCAATCTACACATAGTGAATCGGTCCCTAAGGAACCCACTAAAGGGTTGTCGTTCGATGGGTACACGAAAGTGATGAAATTTCTTTGACTACAGAACCATGCATGTCTGTTGGATCGAATTGGATGATCAGGACGAGGGATGCCCCCTCTTCCCCTCACTCTCATTTCCCTAATATGAACCTTGAGTCATCAAAGCCTTTCTTACTTGGCCTGGCCCGGTCGCCCTATGCGACTGGCACTTCAAAAGGCGAAACTCTCGGTCGTAGTTTGGCGACCTATATTCAGTAAAGGCCTTTAGTCTTTTGATTAGAGTAGGGGTCGCAAGAGAGCAGAGCGTACGACCCTGCCATAGTCATGAGTCTGTTTATAGTCGCGACTCTAGTCATAGTCAACAAGGTTGAAACTTTCAGGAAAAAACTTCAAATTGGGAGGGCGATGTTACACCCTATATTTTCGTACGTAAACCTGCGTCGTGAACAAACTAATATAGGACCCAAAAATGAGATCATCTTTGAAAATATATAAAGCAAGTTAATCATGTTACCTCGGAGTTACAAATATTGAAGATCATGAACAACAAGTACAAAGAGGGTAGGAAGGTTCAGAAGCTAAAGGAATTGAAGAAAATAATGTTTCGTCGAAAATCGACAAGTTGGGAATGTTATAGCATGTACTTTTGGGGTGATTCCAGGGTGTTTAACATGATAAGTAGGTTATGTTATGTGTTATGTTATTAGTATGATAGTCGTGTGTTATGTTTTGAAGTCAAGCGAGTGGTGGAACAAAAGTCGATGAAAGTCATCACAAGTTACGTTCATAAGTTTTACTGAAACTTTGGGTCAAATGTAACTGCGATTTTCTCCCAATATACTTAGAGTTATGGAGTGTTCTACCCACCTATAAGATTAAACATCTATGATTCTATTTCCCAACGCATTAAACCGTTTGTCAATACGATATCAGAGTAGAGAGATATGGGTATTTTTGCGAGCCTGCGCAGACTGTCACCTACTTGCTTAAATGAGAATCCAAAACTGGGCCAGTTCGGGTCGTCTAACTTTCAGTTATTATATTATCAGTTCAGTTTCAACTTTCAATTATGTTATTGCCTTATATACTCAGTATATTATTTTATACTTACGTCCCTTTTCTGGGGACGCCATTTTTATGCGTGTAGGTTCAGATAGACAGACGGGTAGACCTCCTCAGTAGGTGCTTCCAGAGTTCAGCCTGATCGGTAAGCTCCACGTCCTTCGAAGTTATTGGGTCTAGGTTTTTGTGTACATCTTCTGTATGTATGTATATATGTTATGGGTAGGTCGGGGCGCTGTTCCGATCATAATATATCCATCAATAGAGGCTTGTAGACATATCTTGTCAGTTAGTGCACTATGTTGGGCCTGTAGGCTTGGTATGTATATTTTGGTGGTTTGTCAGTTGTAGTAGTTATGACGGCCTTGTGGGTCTAACTTTTTATTGATGTTTAGTCAGCGCTAGTTTCCATTCAGTTTTATATTTTGCTTCACAAATTGTCTTGCAAGGTGGCCTCACGGCCAAATTATGACATTATATGTTCATAGTCCCTTAGTCGTAATTTGGTACGCTTGTTAGGTGAGGCATCGGGTGCCGGTCTCACTCCCAGGTTTGGGGCGTGACAAACTTGGTATCAGAGAAGTTCTGTCCTAGGGAGTCTACAAGTCGTGTCTAGTAGGGTCTTGTTTATAGATGTGTTGTGTACCACATTATATAATCAGGGAACTACAGGGCATTTAGGAGTTGGTTACACTTCTTTCAAATCTAAATCGTGTTGCAGAACTGCGATATAGGAAATTTGAGTTAAACTTATGTGTTGGTGTTTGCATACACAGATGACGGTGACTAGGAAGACTACGGCTAGCCAGAGGGGAGATACAACAACAGGTGATGGGACCAGCAGGGTACCCCCAGTAGATGGGTCCCAGTCTGAGGCCCAAAGTGAGACCCCTACTCAGCCATTACCGGCTCCTCCACCACCTGAGGGGATTCCTAGGGATACCGCACATCCAGTTCCCCTTTCACTTCCATCTGATCAGGACTTGAGGAGTGTGGTGCATTTTATGACATAATTGGTAGCTACCCATCAACAAGCTAGGGCATCAGCTAGGGCAAGATCTTCTGGGGGGTCTGGGAGTTCAAGGGTCCGAGAGTTTATTGCTTTGAGTCCCCCAGAGTTCACAGGGACAGATCAGAGGGAGGACCCGCAGTATTTCATAGATCAACTTCACAGGATCTTTCGGGTTATGCATGCCATCGAGAAGGAGGCAGTTGTGCTAGTAGCTTTTCAACTCCGAGATATAGCCATCATTTGGTACGAGGGATGGGAGAGGTACAGGGAACGTGATGCACCTCCAGCTAGTTGGGAGAATTATTTAGATGCCTTCCTTGACCAGTACTTATCGTGNCCTCCTCAGTAGGTGCTTCCAGAGTTCAGCCTGATCGGTAAGCTCCACGTCCTTCGAAGTTATTGGGTCTAGGTTTTTGTGTACATCTTCTGTATGTATGTATATATGTTATGGGTAGGTCGGGGCGCTGTTCCGATCATAATATATCCATCAATAGAGGCTTGTAGACATATCTTGTCAGTTAGTGCACTATGTTGGGCCTGTAGGCTTGGTATGTATATTTTGGTGGTTTGTCAGTTGTAGTAGTTATGACGGCCTTGTGGGTCTAACTTTTTATTGATGTTTAGTCAGCGCTAGTTTCCATTCAGTTTTATATTTTGCTTCACAAATTGTCTTGCAAGGTGGCCTCACGGCCAAATTATGACATTATATGTTCATAGTCCCTTAGTCGTAATTTGGTACGCTTGTTAGGTGAGGCATCGGGTGCCGGTCTCACTCCCAGGTTTGGGGCGTGACAAACTTGGTATCAGAGAAGTTCTGTCCTAGGGAGTCTACAAGTCGTGTCTAGTAGGGTCTTGTTTATAGATGTGTTGTGTACCACATTATATAATCAGGGAACTACAGGGCATTTAGGAGTTGGTTACACTTCTTTCAAATCTAAATCGTGTTGCAGAACTGCGATATAGGAAATTTGAGTTAAACTTATGTGTTG
Source organism: Nicotiana otophora (assembly GCA_000715115.1). Classification (NCBI taxonomy): domain Eukaryota; kingdom Viridiplantae; phylum Streptophyta; class Magnoliopsida; order Solanales; family Solanaceae; genus Nicotiana; species Nicotiana otophora. The sequence goes on from AWOL01S0068792.1 coordinate 42,173, forward strand.
GTGTTTGCATACACAGATGACGGTGACTAGGAAGACTACGGCTAGCCAGAGGGGAGATACAACAACAGGTGATGGGACCAGCAGGGTACCCCCAGTAGATGGGTCCCAGTCTGAGGCCCAAAGTGAGACCCCTACTCAGCCATTACCGGCTCCTCCACCACCTGAGGGGATTCCTAGGGATACCGCACATCCAGTTCCCCTTTCACTTCCATCTGATCAGGACTTGAGGAGTGTGGTGCATTTTATGACATAATTGGTAGCTACCCATCAACAAGCTAGGGCATCAGCTAGGGCAAGATCTTCTGGGGGGTCTGGGAGTTCAAGGGTCCGAGAGTTTATTGCTTTGAGTCCCCCAGAGTTCACAGGGACAGATCAGAGGGAGGACCCGCAGTATTTCATAGATCAACTTCACAGGATCTTTCGGGTTATGCATGCCATCGAGAAGGAGGCAGTTGTGCTAGTAGCTTTTCAACTCCGAGATATAGCCATCATTTGGTACGAGGGATGGGAGAGGTACAGGGAACGTGATGCACCTCCAGCTAGTTGGGAGAATTATTTAGATGCCTTCCTTGACCAGTACTTATCGTGGGAGATCCGACAGGCTCGGGTTTATCAGATTTTAGCCCTCAAGCAAGGCAATATGAGTGTCCGAGAGTATAGTTTTAGTTTTGACTCATTAGCCAGATATGCACCATCCATAGTTGCTATTATGCGTGACAGGATCCACAGGTTTATATCAGGGTTAGCCCTAGAGTTGACTGAGGCATGTGCCACCGCTGCATTGCATGATAGTATGGATATCTTCCGGATTCAGGCATTCGCTCAGAATATAGAAAGGGTTCATCGTCGACAGCAAGATACAGAGAGGATTGAGCAAGAGAAGCGTAAGGGGATGAGATTTCCCAGGTCTCAAGAGCAGTCTCAGGGTAGTTATAGGCCCCAGTACTTCGGACGGCCACCTAGGCCTGTGCCACCTCAGTTACAGGGTTACAGGTATGACCGCTATACTTAGTCAGGACCAGGTGAGTGCTCACGGGCATCGGGTTTGTAGCGACAACAAGGTTCAAGGCAGACATGGTCATTTCTGCCGCTGTGTGACATCTGTGGTAGAGGAAACTTGGGCCAATGCCGAGCAGGTTCTGATGCTTGTTATACATGTGGGCGCCCGGGGCATATGATGCGAGATTGCCCAAATAGTGATTCTGGGGGTATGGCATAACCAGCAAGTTCGGCAACAGGATCATCTATATCCGTGCATCCTTCAGGGAACGAGTCTCAGTTTTCGGCTGGTAGAGGTTCCAGTTCAGGTGTTAATCAGAATCGTATTTATGCTTTAGCGGGTCGATAGGACCAGGAGTCTTCACCAGATGTTGTGATAGGTATATTGACCATTTTCTCTCACGATGCTTATGCCTTGATAGACCCAGGATCTACTTTATTATATATTAACCCATTTGTCGCGGGGAAGTTTGGTATAGTGCCTGAAATACTAAGTGATCCTTTTGCGGTATCTACACCGGTCGGAGAATCAATTATTGCTAGACG
>AWOL01S0068792.1:57091-73584 GCA_000715115.1 Nicotiana otophora
AGTTATATATACCGAGTCTTATAAGGCCGGACAACTATTTTACTTACTATATTGAAGGAGTTGAGTCAGTATCAACAGGTAAGTATATCTCCAGATCATCTTTGACTCCCAATTACTTTCAGTTATTATATTATCAGTTCAGTTTCAACTTTCAGTTATGTTATTGCCTTATATACTCGGTACATTATTTTGTACTGACTTCCCTTTTCTGGAGACGCTGCATTTCATGTGTGCAGGTTCAGATAGACAGACGGGTAGACCTCCTCAGTAGGTGTTTCCAGAGTTCAGCCTGATCGGTAAGCTCCACGTCCTTCGGAGTTATCGGGTCTAGGTTTTCGTGTAAATCTTCTGTATGTATGTATATATGTTGTGGGTAGGTCAGGGACCTGTTCCGGTCATAATATATCCATCAATAGAGGCTTGTAGACATATCTTGTCAGTTAGTGCACTATGTTGGGCTTGTAGGCCTGGTATGTATATTTTGGCGCTTTGTCAGTTGTAGTAGTTATGACGGCCTTGTGGGCCTAACTTTATATTGATGGTTAGTCAGCGCTAGTTTCCATTCAGTTTTATATTTTGCTTCACAAATTGTCTTGCAAGGTGGCCCCACGGCCAAATTATGACATTATATGTTCAGAGTCCTTTAGTCGTAATTTGGTACGCTGGGTTAGGTGAGGCACCGGGTGCCGGTCTCGCTCCCAGGTTCGGGGCGTGACAGGCGATCCTCCCGGTGAACTAACCGTACTCTAAACCGACACATGTCAACAAGTAAAATATACTAGGGCGCTTGAGAGAACCATGTCGAAGGAACTCGGCAAAATAATCCAGTAACTTCGGTAGAAGGGGTGCTCTCCTATCTTTTGATTAGGAAAGCGGCACATACCAGGGGTTAGCAACTGTTTATTGAAAACACAGGACTCTGCTAAGTGGTAACTCGATATATAGAGTCTAACACATCCGATGCTGGAAGGTCGGAAGGAGAAGTGTTATAAGTTTTGAATGGAAGCCCCGGTAAACGGCGACAGTAACTCTAGTTGTCCTAAGGTAGCGAAATTCCTTGTCGCATAAGTAGCGACCTGCATGAATGGTGTAACGACTGCCCCACTGTCTCCGATATGGACCTAGTGAAATTGAATTCTCCGTGAAGATACGGAGTACCAACGGCTAGACGGTAAGACCTCATGCACCTTAACTATATCTTCTACCCTAAATACGCCTCTGTGAGAGGCAGCAACAATAGTTTAGTAGTCAATCCCAGAATAATTAAACACAAGGGAACTGTCATTTTCGTCATAGGTGGATCCATATATGAATTCAACTTTTAAATTTTTTAGTATTAAACTAATTATAGCTTTAAAATTATAGGTTCATGTCTGTTATTTGTTGCAAGAAAAAGAATGAAGTGAAAGATAAACGTCTATATTTGTTATTACCTTCACTGTTGCTCCTCCGCGTCGAAAGTTATGGGTCCAATTGAAATCAGTTTTTACATAAGATCTTGTATGGAGATACTCAGCTCCGCACAACATATCAATTAGTACATTTTCGGGAAGAACGGAGAATAGTAGAAGATCAATCATGCAGAACATGACGATCATTATAAATTCACGAATTAGAAATATTATAATATACTCTTTCCCATAACTTCTCATACTAGACCAACCCACTACAACGCAAATAGGGATCAGAAATATGGTCAATGTCACGAAGAATAAAGAAATACCGTCAAGTTTCACTCAATTCAGAAATTTTACTTTAAATTGGGATATCTCTTTGATCTTTATTCACTTTTCTGTTTTGTGTTGCTAAATCAGAGATTTTCTTCCTCCTTTGTACATCATCTTTACTTCTCTGGTTCCATTCCTGATTCCATTAGTAACCTTACACAACTGAGGCAGTTGGATTTTGGTGACAATTATTTCACCGGCCATATTCCTTCAACAATCTCTAAATTGAAGGGGAGCCTTGGTATAACCGGTAAAGTTATTGTCAAGTAATCAGGAGGTCTCAGGTTCGAGTCGTGAAAACAGCCTCTTACAAAAATATAAGGTAAGACTGCGTACAATGGACTAGCTGATGCGTACAATGGCTTGAATTTTTGGATTTATCCCACAACAACTTCAACGCCTCGATTTCACATTGTTTGTTGACTAAGTGAACTTTTTCGGTTTCTGGTTTTGATTTTGTAATATTCTGTTTGTTGTTTGTATATGTTTGCTAGCAACTTATAATTGTATGTGTTATTTAATTAGCATTAATAAATAGTTGTTCAAGTTAAGTTACTCCATTTCTGTTTCTTTCCATCTGATTTTGATCCCGAATAAGGTGCAGAGTGATCCACCTAAACCCTTAGAGTTGAGAATTTTCTAACCCATAGGCCATAGACATGAAAGAAATTCGACTCAAAGTTAGGAGCTCTGACATTTATGCAACTAAGACAGACAAAAAGATTCCTGCTCTGGCAGTAAAAGGAATATAATTAATGTGGCTACATAATGACAAAGTAGTACTTTTGGAGCGGGCAATAAATAAAAACTTTTGAAATTTATCGTCCTAACACTTAACAAGTCAGAAATAAATTCAAAGCATTTGTGTGGTTTAAAAGAATTTCATTGAGGATAGAATTGAAAGNCCAAGTTTAAGAATAAATAAAAACTTTTGAAATTTATCGTCCTAACATCTAAAAACTTTTGAAATTTATCGTCCTAACATCTAACAAGTCAGAAATGAATTCAAAGTATTTGTGTGGTTTAAAAGAATTTCATTGAGGATAGAATTAAAAGTTTAAACTAAATTGTTTCCAAATTTAGAAAGAGGTCATTTCTTTTTAAAGGGACCAAAAAAGAAGTAAGTTCCCGATAAAGTATTGATGTTGTCAAAAGCTACTTTCACTTTCTTGCTCTAACAGTAAAAGGAAAAAGGTTCCTAGTATATGTTACCAACTAGTCCCTCTATTTCAATTTAAATGACATACTTTTCTTACTAGTCTATTTCAAATAGAATGACATTTTTATATTTGAAAATAATTTAACTTAAAAATTTTCATTTTAAACAATTTACCCTTAATGAAAAATTTTTATAGCCACACTAATATCGTGACCCTACAAAGCTTTTGTCCCTTAAACTTTTTAGAATCACATATTTCAAAAGTGTTTATACACAGTGTGATACACACCATTTTTTTTTTCATGTTCATCTTCTATTTCGAATTTTCAATTCAAACGGCCACCTCAAAACTCCACCAAATCATCCCAAAACTGAGAATCAGGCTCTTTAAGATGTACCCAATCTATTCTAATAACACTCACTCAAAAGAAAGCAAAAACTTAAACTTTTTTGGCTACAAATAACTAATTGATTAATATTGATAATATTTGACAAATATTAGTAATATTTTATAAATTGATCAATTTTTGTAATAAGGGAATTATTAATAGACATTAGCTACTAGTTTCCCTTTAGTAGTACTTGTATGTTGCAGTTTTGAAATCCATTGTACATGGAAGTAGAAATGTTTCTCAAAAATCACATTTCTAAACTCTCGCTGGATCATTGAAAAGTCTTGTGGAAATTTGATAGGATCTCCCTAGTTTAATTTCATCTACTCTATCCATTGAAAAGTCTTTTGGAAAACTACAAAATATGACTAACAAGTTGGAAAACATCATAATATACGAGTAAATCCATCACTATCTCGGAAATTTGTTAGAAGTTCCTGCTTGTCAACGGAGCCAGTGGCGGAGTTAGAAATCTAAATGCGGGTTCGGCCGAACCCAATATATTTTATTCAAACAATATATTTATGTTTAAAAAATTCATTAAATACGTAAATATTAAATTTAGAATCCAGTTAGTAGATCTTAAAATTGTTATTCTAAAATTTAAAACTCATAAAATTGAAATCTATGGCTTCGCTTATGCATGGACCCACTTGTTTACAAAAAAGATTCTCTGCTATGTGTATTATTGATGGTGCAATCTTCAACATTAATATTGACCAAGTCTCTGGTGAAATTAATTAGACTCTTAGTGATATAACCCATAAAGAGGAGCTTTGGCGTAACTGGTAAAGTTACTGTGTCATGTGACCAGAAGGTCACGGGTTCGAGCCGTGGAAACAGCCATTTGCCAGGAGGTCACGGATTCGAACCATGCAAAATAGCCACTTGCCGAAATGTAGGGTAAGCCGGTTTATCCCGGACTCCGTGCATAAGGGGAGCTTAGTGCACCAAACTGCTCTTCTTGTTAGTGATATAACTCATGAGTGCAACTAACTAACTATATATATACAGGGATAACGATAATTGATTTTGAAAGAACATTCTGTTATTTGCTGAAAATAAACAAGAAAAAAAATGGGACGTATCTTTTTCTTTTATTCACTTGTCTGTTTTGTGTTGCTAAGTAAAAGTTTTTCTTCTTCTTCTTCTTCTTCCCTTGTGCATCATCTTTGCTCTCCTAGTGAAGCTTTTGCTTTGCTCCAGTTCAAGCAACCTTTTGAAATATACAACGAGTCTAGTTGGTTATGTTATGGAGGCCAAACTTCTTTCCCGAAAACAATGTCTTGGAATGAGAGTACAGATTGCTGCACTTGGGATGGAGTTACTTGTGACATGTTAATGGGGCACGTTATCGGCCTGGATCTTAGCTGTAGTAAGCTAAATGGAACTATACATCAGAACAGCAGCCTTTTTCAACTTCATCATCTTCAGACACTAAACCTTGCTTTCAATTTCTTCAATTGGTCTGTAATTCCAAGTGATATTGGCCGCTTGACAGATTTGAGGCAGCTCAACCTTTCTGGCTCTTCGTTTAGTAGTAAAATCCCAACAGAAATCTCATACCTATCCAATTTGGTTTCACTTGATCTTTCTTTTTCTTGGTGTGAACTTGATCAGAAAACATTTGAAACACTGCTTCAGAACTTGACAAATCTGGAGGTAGTTTTTCTCTCTACTGTCAACATCTCATCTCCGATACCTATGAACATGTCGTCCTCCTTAAGGTACGTGGATCTTGAAGCAACCAATTTGCTAGGTGTTTTTACAGAAAGCTTTTTTCTTCTACCAAATTTGGAAAAGCTCAAATTAGGTAACAATGATCTTAGAGGAGTTTTACCAAAGATCAAGCCGAGCAACACTCTGTTGGAGTTGGATATTGCAAACACAGGCGTCTACGGTGAGCTGCCTGAATCAATTGGCACCTTCAATTCCTTGAATTATTTAAACCTCGAACGATGTAACTTCTCTGGTTCCATTCCCGATTCCCTTGGCAACCTAACCAAAATTAGGGAGTTGAATTTTGGTGGAAATCATTTCACAGGCCATATTCCTTCAACTATCTCTAAATTGATGCAGCTCACAAGTTTAGATCTTTCATCTAACTCCCTTAGTGGTGACATTCCCAATGCTTTCTCTAACTTTCCAAAGCTTGTTAAATTGGATCTTTCTAAAAACATCTTCACCGGTCCATTTCCCTCTTCTATTTTAAGTTTGGGGAGTCTTCAAAGCTTAGACTTGTCGAGTAATTCCCTATCTGGTTCATTGCCAAGCAATGCAAGCATGCTTCAAAAGCTAGCTTATATGGATTTGTCTCACAACTCACTGAATGGTACAATACCATCTTGGGTTTTTAACATCCCGCCCTATGAATATTTGAAGCTCGATCATAATCGGTTCAGTAGACTAGATGTTGCTGATAAGCTGAGGACGAACCCAGCAGTAAAGGTATTGGATTTAAGTCATAATCAACTCAGCGGTCCTGTTCTTCGATCACTTGAAAATCTCGTAAACCTATTCAATCTTGACCTCTCATCAAATAACATCAGTGACCATGTAGGAATAGAAATCTTTATGACCATGCAAAGACTTGATTATTTAGATCTTTCCTATAATCCGCTATCATGGAAGAGTAGCAATATCACTTTCCCAAGTCTAAGAGTTTTGCTCTTATCATCTTGTGAACTGAAGGATTTCCCATACTTGTTGAGAAATTTAAAGAAACTTCAGATCTTGGATCTTTCTAACAATAAGATTCATGGCCCAATCCCTAACTGGTTTAGCCGCATGAGATGGGACTCGTTGCAATACCTCAACGTTTCACTCAATTCACTTACAGGCCACCTAGAACAACTTCATCAATATGATCTAAGGATTCTTGATTTTAAGTTCAACTTCCTGCAGGGTCCAATACCTTCATCCATTTGTAACCTGAGTAGCCTTGAATTTTTGGATTTATCACGCAACAATTTCAGCGAATCAATTCCAAATTGCTTTGGCAGCATGGCTGAGCTATTGGTGTTGGATTTGCGAAAGAATAATTTCAGTGGGAGTCTTCCACCATTGTGTACTCGGAGCACTTCATTGACGACCATTATCTTGAACAGTAATCAATTTGAAGGACATGTCCCTGCGTCGTTGCTCAATTGTCATCGTTTAGAGGTCCTTGATGTGGGGAATAACGCTATAAATGACACATTTCCAGCTTGGTTAGGAACTCTTCAAATGTTGCAAGTCCTTATATTTAAGTCGAACAGGTTCCATGGACCTTTAAGTCCTTGCCAAACTAAGTTTTGCTTTCCCATGTTGAGGATTTTCGATCTTTCTCTAAACGAATTCAGTGGCTCACTGCATGCAAAAGTATTTGACAACTTCCAATCAATGACAAAATTAGATGGATCAGACAGAGGCGAGATTAAATATATGGAACTACATAATGTTGGCATATATGACATAATGTATAAGGATTCAGTGAGGTTGGTGATAAAAGGCCAGGATATTGAGCTAGAAAGAATCACTACAATAATGACGGCCATTGATCTCTCAAGCAACCATTTTGAAGGTGTAATTCCGAAAACACTAAAGGATCTTGGCTCACTTTGGCTACTCAATTTATCCCATAACAATCTCAGAGGTGATATTCCAACAGAACTGGGGCAACTGAATATGCTTGAAGTGTTAGATCTCTCTTGGAATCGACTCACAGGAAATATCCCAAGGGAATTGACAAGACTAAACTTTCTGGCAGTCTTAAACCTCTCTCAGAATCGTCTTGTTGGACTGATTCCACAAGGTCTACAATTCAACACATTTTCAAATGACTCATACGTTGGCAACCTTGATTTATGTGGTCCTCCTTTATCAAAGCAATGTGGAACGAGTGATCCATCGCATGTTCCTCAACCATTTGAGTCCGAAGAAGAAGAAGAGGACGAGTCATATTTTGCAAGTGGATTTACATGGGAATCAGTAGTTATAGGCTACAGTTGTGGACTTGTTGTTGGAACTGTCGCGTGGAGCTTCATGTTTAAAGCTGGTAAGCCTAAATGGTTTGTGGAATTTTTTGAAGGCATTATTCCCAACAAGAACAGAAGGCCAAAGAAGAGAGCTCAGAGAAGAAGGCCTTAATGGCAAATTGAGAGAGCCAACTTGTTGTTGTATGATAAGTAATGTTGGTCTGTGTTTTAGTTTGTTGTGTAAGTGAAATTTTCTGTTTCTGTTTTTCTCTTTTAAATTTTCTGTTTGTTGTTTGTTTATGTTTGTTAGCAACTTACTTGTATTTTGTTCAACTCAAGTTACTTTGTTTCTGTTTCTTTCCAACTGATCCTGAGTAAGTAGCTGCTTGTTTGATAAAAACCTATGTTGCTCGGAATATCTAAAAATATTGTCGCACCGTATCTGTTTCCAAGAATGCACTCCTTTTGGATGAAATTTTTGAAGAGTCCGAACAACGTATATGAAACAACTACAACAAATGTTTAGATGCATACCTCAGTAATAACTGCAATTGATTATAGTGGCAAAACAGTGTTAAAGGTAAAACTGAAGTATAGACATAGAGGAAAAGGACTAATTTATTGTCAATAACACATCGGAAATTATCATGTTAGTTCCATTTTTGTTTTTTGCCATTATTAATGAATTTGGATATATAAATTGCCTATTTGTATTATGAGGAATTTTCATAGTACACTATTGTTTAGTGGCAATTAACTTCATATAGTTACCATATACATAATTACTTCTTATAGCTATTATTTAGTTGTTACGCGACTGTATTTGCGCTACTATATACAGTAGCAGCATTTGCCCAAAAAATAGAGGAGTTCAGTTGTACGGCTGTATTCGCGTTACTCTATTCATGAATACAATAGCGGAATTCACCTAAAAAAGGAGGAAGTCCGGTTGTTTAATAACGGAAGAGAATCAATTAGCGTGTATCACTCCTAATTTAACTCAACAAAATTAATTCTACATAAATTTCGCTGTTACACGACTGTATTCGTTATATTCACGCTATTGTATTCATGAAGACAGTAATTGGGAGTCCAGCTGTGCGACTATATTCGCTATATTCGTGCTACTGTATTCATAATACAGTAGCAGAATTCGCCTAAAAATATAGGTGAGTCCAGTTGTTTAATAAAAAAAAGTGAATCAATTATCGTGTATCACTCTTAATTTAACTCAACAAAATCAATTCTACATAATTACGTTGCTACGGTGTTATATTCCATGTATTCGCGCGAGTGAATTTATAAATACAATGAGGTAATCAAGAAATAGGGTGTATGTCGTTCTATTCAATTAAACTGTATACATTGTATTCAATTCACAAATATTCATTAGTCAATTTACTGTATTCAATTTGACTGTATTCAAGCAGCAAAAAATCACAAAACACAGTGATATTCAGCTCTATTCAAAAAATATAGACCTTCGAAATACATAAATACAGGCGAAAAAATAATATATTTATACAAAAATACAATGTATTTGAGTGTATTTGTACCGAATACAATGTATTTGTACATTGTATGTGATTAAAAAATAAAGAAGAAAAGAAAGTTCGGCGGAGATGGATTTTTCCGGCCAAGCAAAATATTGAATATATTGTATTAAAACTAAAAATGGAGGCGAACAAATCTCGGCTCTCAAATCTTCTCCAGCGTAGCCATCGCCAGATCTGTTCGCCTAAGAGGATGAACCAATAGTGGATGATGACAGCGACGATCAAAATTGAGTGCTTTAGTGGGTGTACCTCATGTAACCTTTTCTCAGAGTTGTTGAATCAGCCATTGAAGATGAAATTTGAAGTTTCTTCCTCAAAACCTAACAATGGCGAATTTTTATTTTTAAAAAAAGAGTGACAAGAAAAAGAAGAATGGCAGAATAATGTGGCGCGAACTGGCGAAAAGCTTTATCAATTACCACGAACTTTTGGGAGCAAAAACGTTGAGGATCAATTCTGAACAATTTGTTCCTACAAGTTGTGAAGGAGAGATTGTGGAGAGAGAACGAAGATAAATCTTGCTGTGATTTGAGAGAGAACGTGTGTTAACCGAAAGAAAGAGAGAGAAAAACATAAATAACATATTTCATGTCTATATAGTAGTGTATACAATAAATACCTATTTTACTATAAAATATAAAAGGTAGCTATAGATACTAATGTGGCGGTAGTGTATACAATAAATAGTTTTGGTTTATAATAAATAAGGTGTAATAGTTTGGTATATGAGGTAAAATTTTCTTGAATTATTATGTGGTGCTGCTTCATAGCTTTTTCGGAACTCGTAGTCATAAACATACCATGAGATTTCTATGGCTATAAAAACATAATATTAAGAGTAAATTGGAAGTTAGTTAACCGTTTTCAAATATATTAAGGTGTCATTGATTTTGGAATAGATTAATAAAAAATAATGTCACGTGAAATGAAACAAATATAATACTATAAAGTGTGATTCCAGTTTTTACCTATTACAGTAATAAAAAAGGAAAAGAAAGAACTATGCCATATATATATCCAGCATTGCAACAAAGGCCTTTTAAAAGCACATGTGCATTTATCAAAAGCCTCTAGGAGCAAAATATGTTAGTTGTGAGCAGATAGTAATTCTTTTATAGTAGTTAACTTGGAGTAAGAAAAAACACTTTCTCCCGTTTGGCCATGAGTTTTTTTCAAAAAAAAATTAAAAATATTGTTTGGTTATAAAAAATAACCACTTTTTGAAAATAAAATTTTCAAGTCTTAAAAAGTGATTTAGACTAGTTTTTCATGTTTTTTGAATTTTCTACTCATAAAACTTCAACTTCTTTTCAAAGAAAAGGCTTGTCCAAACTCAATTTCAGCATCCGAAAATTATTTTTCATCTCATCTTCAATTAGTTTTTCTCAAATTTCAACAACATTTATGTCAAAACGCTAGCTTATAAATATCAGACAATAATTTTAAGTAATCACTAATTTCAAATTCATAAACTTCTGACAGAAATGTTCGGTTTTATAAAACAATTAGGAGAATATTATAAATTATAAATATAAAAGATCAAGAAAGATGAATTACTATATAATTTGATCACTTAGCAAAAGATAAATGGCGAAATTTTGGTCCCACAAATAGTCAACTCACCTGTCCGAAAATGACATTCCTCCTTTCTTTTCGTAACTTTTGCTTTGGACACTTCGAAATGTGTCTTTGGCCGGTTATGGCCGCTCTAATCTTTGACTATAACTAGAAAGAAAATAAAAAAATAAAACTTCTAGCTCTACAGAAATCAATTTCTTCTTTTTCTTTTAAAAAAAATAAGAACCCCAAAATAGGTTCAAAATCCCACCTTTGAGTACATTTTTCAACAATTTTCAGTTTCATTGAATCTCAAGATACTATTTTTTTTTAAAAAAAAAAAAAGAATTCCCTGTTGGAAGAACCCCACCAGAAGAAAACTCCAAAATACAGATTAAAAATCTCACCTTTTAGATCTTTTCAACAGTTTTCACTTTCACTTTCATCACAAAAATCTGGAACAAGGAAGAGGAGAATTCAAGAAGAAGGGAAAAAATGTCATTTATTTTAGGGGTTGTGATTGGTGTTACATTTGGACTTGCTATAATAATTGCTTTTGTTAAATCAGAAAATGCAAGATCTAAATACCGTACTGAACTGGTAAGTCAACTATAGTCTTTTGCTATTTTTACTTCAACGTTTGGATTTTTAGTTATTTTTCATTTCTGGGGTTTGTTTTTCCTATTTATGTGTTTTTTTTGGCTGAATTGTAAAGGCTAGTGGAATTGCTGCATTTGCTAGAATGACAGTGGATGATTCGAGAAAGATGTTCACACCAGAACAATACCCTTCTTGGGTTGTTTTTTCCAATCAGCAAAAGGTGAAATCCTTAGCTTCTCTTTAGGGCGTGTTTGGTAGGACGAAAGTCTTTTTTTTTAAAAAAAAACATTATTGAACAAGTGGGGTCTGGAGGGTACCCTGGTTGTTTCCGAAAGATACTCGGCCCGCGATGTTGAAAAAAACAATAGAAACAAGCAATAATCAACAACAAAGGCCAGAAAAAATGATACCAACAATGTAAGAACCAGAAAAATAGATAGAAGAAATAGCAACAAGCAGTAACAACGACAAAATAGCGGAAGATAGTAAGAGAACAACCCTTCCCAAAAAAAAAACAATTATTGAAGAGTGATAATAATATGCAAATCTGATAATGTTTTGGTGAAAAGTTTTGAGTAATAACGATTGATAATAACGTCTAGGTGTCGGTTAAATTAGAGATATGAAGTTAAGAGTTGAGATAATCAGAAAAAGGTGAAGTCTTTAACTTATCTTTAGGGTGTGCTTGGTATAATGGAAGTCATTTTTCAGAAATTTGCTAATTTATTCATTTTCTGAAAAATAAAATCGGTGTTTGGTTGGGAAATGGAAAATTTTCTGGAAAGAAAGATTTCTTGAAGATTGAATTAGCAAATTGGATAGTGCTTTGATGAAAATATTTGATAGTAAAGATTGATAATAATGTGTAGTCGTGTAGATGTTTGAGATAATTGTCTTCCCCTCCCCCCTCCTAGTGGAAATATTTTCCATAGAAAATATTTTTTGGCAAATTTTCGGAAAATATTCTCTGTCATACCAAACACACCATTAATTTCCTTATTTGTTTTTGGGGCGCATAGTGCCATAAGATGATTGAGATAAAATTCGTGCATTGTGGTTCAGATTATTGTCTTTGGTTACCAGACTGTCCCTTTGTGGATTGACTATGTTTAATGTCTATCTATAATACATGTGATTTAGTTTGTTGTGTGGAAAAGAAGTGAGCTTTTTAATTTTTCAATTTTGTCTTACAGTTGAAGTGGCTTAATTCTCATCTTGAAAAGATCTGGCCATATGTGGATGAGGTTAGGTTCAATGTCTATAAATAGTTTATTTTCCACTCTATTGGGATTCTGCAATTTTCTATTTTTTCCCCTAAGTTCTGATTGTTGGGACTTCTTTGTTGCTAATTGAGTTGGTGTGGTTATATCGTAATTCAGGCAGCATCAGAACTGGTAAAGTCAAGTGTGGAGCCAGTTTTGGAACAATATAGGCCTGTGATTTTGGCGTCATTAAAATTTTCAAAGTTCACTCTTGGTACAGTTGCTCCACAATTCACAGGTTAGATGATGGCTGTTATTACATGCCTCAGGTGTCTCAACTCATTCCAGCGTTTTAGCTTTATCTATTTGTTTATGTGTATGGTCGGTAATTACTTATTTGTTCAATTTTACTAACTTTTGGAATTGGACGCATAGATTGAATCTGTTGATTGCCATTTGCTAGATGATATACATGCAATCATTTACTAAGAGTTACAAACACTATAAATTGGTCATGATATAGGAGAAGAGAAAGAATGTATGTTATGCAGTCCCTTTGTTCCAAAACATTTGTCCTATGTTCTTTTTGTTTTGCTTAAACTAGAATTTACTTCCTCTTACCTGATATGTTTGTTCTACCAACCAAAAGTTTGATCATGTTCTACTTTCTTTAACTATTCAAAGCTCTTGCATATTGTATTACCAAAAGGTTTTAGGAGTCACTTATGCATATGGACGAGCTTATCAGTCCTCTAGTTCTTCTTCATGTGCTTATTTGAAGCAGCATGACATTTCCCTGCTATTTCTAACCTCTTTGAGAAGTCAAAATGTGGCAAATAAGTTGAGATTGACAGGGGTATAAAAAACATCCGAACCTCATAGAGCTATTGTGGGGACGTCGCTTCTAGTCTCAGTTTACTCCTTAATAAAAAAAAATGCTTGTGAGGATGAATCATGTGATATTTAACAAATGCTTGGTCTCATATAGATGTTTCATTGCAGGGATTTCTATTATTGAAGATGGAAGTGAGGGTATTACCATGGAATTAGAGATGCAATGGGATGGGAACCCAAGCATAATACTCGATATCAAGACTTATGTTGGTGTAGCATTACCAGTCCAGGTAATTAATTGCACCTCAGAGCTGTGCCGCATACTTTAACTGCTCCACATGATATGGTCCTAATTTCTGCTGAGATGCAAATTTTATTATTTTTCTCCGCGAATTACTCAAATTGAAGGTCTTACTGGAATTAGTTGTGGAGCAAACAACTGTTTTAGCTTAACTAGTTTGTATTTATGCTTTACGCTTGCAGGTTATCCCATATGATTTGCATGGACATACTCATGCTTATGTGTTTTTTTTGGACTGACTACAAGATGAAAAGTTAATGTCCTTATATTCCCTGCGATACTTCCTTAAGATTAATCTAAAGAGTTGCACGCTTTAAGATTGAAGAAATGAAGATACTTATAATATATACATCTTACTGCTTTGTTTCATTTTCACTTCGTGAAAACTTCTTTTTTTTTCTTCCAAAAGTATCAAGTAACTTCATGAAAGCCGGATTATTTTGTTCGATGTCGACCACTTTTTTCTGCCAGTGTAATTTGCCAACTCAATTTGTTATAGCTACTAGCTACAGAAGCAACTATGGTATTATCTTGATGTAGTTTGTTGTGTTTTTAATTTGTCCAGAAGCGTCATGTTAAGAGCTTTGATGTAACTTCAAATATGTGCTTTCTCATTGTTCTGTTTTGCTGTCAAGGCACTAAAGAGTCTTCTCAACTATCTGCGTAAACCTTCTCCTACTCTTGTATTTTGCAGTGAATATTTTCTTGTTTATTCTACTTTTTCCATGACTGTGTCTTGGAAAAATAGCCATTACTTTTTCCGACTACTTGTCCCTTTTAACGCCGTCACTAATTTATCCATGCAAGTTTCTATTTTAGTTCCTGAAATATTTGCATCATGCTAACTTTTATGAAAATGATTTTAACGTTGTGATTATTGATCTGTTTTCATTTAGGTGAAAAACATTGGGTTTACTGGTATTTTTAGGCTGATCTTCAGGCCACTTGTTGATGAGTTTCCTTGCTTTGGAGCTGTATGTTACTCTCTGAGGCAGAAGGTGTGTTCTTTTTTATCTTTCATCTGCATGTGTATCACTTTGTGCGCGTATACTATGTTGCTTGGATTCTCCAAAAATATTGCCGGGTGCGTGTCGGATCCTCTAAAAGTAGTGTATTTTTGGAGGTGCGGCATTATTTTGGAGAGTCTGCGCAACATAGCACATACATGCACAGAAATCAACTTAAGCATGTTATTGATACTTATCCTTAAACAATTTAAGCATGGTGTTGATATTGATACTTAAAATAACAAAAAATTAAGCATGTTATTTACACAATCCCGAATTAAAACTAAGTCTTTTTCTTTTATTTTGAATTAAAAATAGATTCTGAGTGATTGAGTATTAACTCGGTCAACAATTCAAGGATTTGTCACGTGTCTATTTAAATTTTGATGTTGATATTCAAGATAATTCAAGTATGTATCTTGCTATACAACACTCCAATATGCATCTTATGTGTGTACACAAAAGGCGGTCAGGATTTACATTCAGTGGGTGCTGATCATTGCACCCACTACTCTTTTGTAGCAACGGGTTTGAACTTAATATAAATATACATTCATAAAAAAATTCTCAACTACTAATATAATTCAAGCAAGACCGGAGGGAGCAGGCGCACCTACTATCTTAGTTCTACATTGCCCGCGTCTGTGCAAATGGCACTTACTCTCACCGGGACAAGACTACCCACATGCATATCTCACACCTAAACTCTAAAGGAAAAATGACAAATAAATTTCTTTGCTTGCAGAAAAAGCTGGATTTTACGCTTAAAGTAATTGGCGGTGACATGACAGCAATTCCTGGCCTTTCTGATGCAATTGAGGTTTGGGCGAACTTCACCACTTATTCTCATTTGAGAAAAGAGAGGAACAACGGGTTTTCTGCTTTGAGTTGTTTGCATGAACTTGAACTTTTTTAAGCAATCAGAAAATGGAATTCTTAACAAATGTTGTTTATGATTTACTACACTCTAGGTGTGCTAAAATGAATTTTATTTCTCCAGGGAACCATCCGGGATGCTATTGAAGACTCTATCACATGGCCGGTTCGAAAAGTTATTCCCATTTTACCTGGGGATTATAGGTATTGAAATTAACAACGGATTCTTTGAACGATCTCAGTTTCACCACCTAATTTATCTTTGCGCTGCCTTCCCAGTTTTGGGCCCAATCGAACACATTTAAATTCTCGTTGAACCTCAGAAGGACCTTTCCAAATATAAGATTTCCAAAGACAGAATTTTGGATTAAGTTTTGGAGAGTAGTTCCCTCGACTTATATTGGACTTCCGTCCATTTTGCATTGAGCTAGAAAAGTCAAAATGTTATCTCATGCAATTTCGTAATTATCTCATGTTTTGATTGGAGCTGTAAAATCCTTATTGACATTCTATTTTCTCGTACCAGTGATCTTGAACTGAAGCCTACTGGAGTATTGGAGGTGAAACTTATTCAAGCAAAGGAGTTAACAAATAAAGACCTCATTGGAAAATCTGATCCTTTTGCTGTATTATATGTACGCCCTATACAAGATAGAATGAAGAAGAGCAAAATAATTGTAAGTTACTCATCTGTTTCCCTGGAAAAGTTTCTTTAATTCATTTGATCAAATTAAGGTTAAAGTAAATAATGTTCTTTTTCAGAACAACGATTTGAACCCAATCTGGAATGAGCATTTTGAGTTCGTAGTTGAAGATCCACTGACACAACACTTAGTGGTAAAAATCTATGACGATGAAGGGCTTCAGTCAGCTGAACTACTTGGATGTGCCCATATCCGTTTGAATGAGCTTGAGCCAGGTAAAGTAAAGGATATCTGGTTGAAGTTGGTGAAAGATTTGGAGATTCAGAGAGACCAGAAAAATAGGGGCCAGGTGACGATTGCAACTCCCTTTACTTTCCTTGGCCATGTTTCGATAGATTCTACAGTAGCTGGAAATACACGTACATAGCACTCGGAAATCTGATGGAAATATATGTGCAAAAAATCCAAATACTGGAATAGTGATATTTTCAGCAACAACTAAATTAAACAGCATTTTACTGTTCAAAATGAGTGGCACCGATAGTGCTGTGAATAATAGATATGGTCTCGATTGCCGTTTCTTTAGTCCTATGTAGGAAAATTATAGGCAGTGGTTGCTCCCAGGGCCTAGCTCAAGTGGCAAAGGGTGGTGGATTTGTGTCTTAGGTCACAGGTTCAAGCC
>AWOL01S0068796.1:7706-24051 GCA_000715115.1 Nicotiana otophora
AGTTGTTGTTGGTTATTGGTGTTGGACTCTAACCTTTGTCCCAACTTGTCATTATGTTCAACCAAAGATTAGGTTTGTTACTTATTGAGTACATAGGGTCAGCTGTACTCATTCTACACTTCTGTACCTTACGTGCAGATTTTGGATGCTGACATTCCTGTGTACGGCGGGAGATAGCATTGAAGGCGTACCTGGGTTCCGATCATAGTTGCCTCTTATTCTTGGTAGCTTTAGAATTATTAATCTGTTTATGTATATTTCAACAGATGATGTATTTATTTCATACCAGCTTTGTAAACTCTAAATCCTAAAAGCTCATGATTTGTTGTAATGACCCGGCCGTCCGTTTTGAGAGAATTAGCCCTGAACCCCTAATTTTTGCTTCCTATACTTCATTTAGTAGTTATGTAGCTTGCCGGGAGAATTTGTTTTGGTTTCGGAGTGAAATGGGACACTTAGTCCCTAAATTAGAAATTTAAGTCGTAGGAATCGACCGTAGTTCGAACTGTCTGAATACGACTCCGGAATGGAGTTTTGACGGTTTCAATAGCTCCATAGGGTGATTTTGGTCTTAGGAGCGTGTTTAGATGTTGAATCAGAGGTTTGTTGGTCATTTTAGCGTCAATTGGCAAAAGTTGGAAATTTGATGAATTTTAGGAAGATTGACCGGGAGTGAACTTTTTGATATCGGGGTCGGATTCCAATTCCGGAAGTTGAAATAAGTTCATAATGTCAATTATGACTTATGTGCAAAATTTGAGGTCAATCAGACTTGATTTGATAGGTTTCGGCGTCGAATGTAAAAGTTTGAAACTTTGACGTTCATTAGGCTTGAATCGATAAGCAAATCATATTTTTAGCATTGTTTGATGTGATTTAAATGATCTACTAAGTACGTATGATGTTTTAGAACTTGTTGGTAAGTTTGGTTGAGGTCCCGGGGGCCTCGGATGGATTCCGGATAGCTAACGAATCAAAACTTAGACTTTGAGCATAGCTGAAGCTTTGTTGTGTCTGGTGTAATCGCACCTGTGCATTTTGGGCCGCAAAAGCGGCCTTCGAGCTGTAGAAGCAGAAATAGGACTGTCCAGCTGAGCCCGCAGATGCGGTCATGGCCCCATAGAAGCGAGAAGAAGGGCACAGATGCAGAAGGTGTGCAGGTGCGATAGTGAGTTCCGCACCTGCGGTTGCGCAGATGCGAGGGAGAAGACCGCAGAAGCGAAGGGCCCAGCTCCAGTGGTTAACCTCAAAAGTGGTGAATTTTCCACAAAAGAGGGACCGCAAATGCGGTCAAGTGATCCGCAGAAGCAGAAGTCCTGGGCAATGTTTAAAACCGATAGGCTTCGTGATTTTTGTCATTTTGGACTTTGCATACTCGGTTAGGGGCAAAATTTGAGAGCATGTTTGAGGGATTTCTTGAGGTAAGTCCCTTGTACTTATTTTTTATCAATAGTCTTGTTTCCCTATTGATTTTTCCACCTAGTTAATATGTGTTTAGGGTGGAAATTGGGAGTTTGAGATTAAGGATTTGGAGAGTTGATGTGAGGAATTGAGTGGCGATTTCGTGTTGGATTTTGATAATTTTGGTATGGGTGAACTCGTGGTCGAGTGGATGTTCGTATTTTGTAACTTTTAACCAATTCCGAGATGTGGTCCTGGGTCGACTTTTTAGGTCTAAATTTTTTATTCTTTGCTAAAGTCGTAGTTTCATTATTTAAATTAGTTTCTTGTAGTTATATTTATAGTATGAAATTGTTCTGGCTAAATTCGAGTCGATCGGAGTTGGAAATTCTAGGGAAAGGCATACTACTTAACTGATTGAGCGAGATTTGAGGTAAGTGACTTGTCTAACATTGTGTAGGGGAAATCCCCTTAGGTTTTGGTACTGTTGTAACCATTTGTGATATGTGAGCGCTGTGTACACGAGGTGACGAGTGCGTACACGGGCTGATTATGGAAAATTCGGTTCTTGTTGATTTGTCATCTTTTTAATTTCTTTAACTGAGTTGTCTTCTTTTAAAATACATTAACTGAATTTCCTTAACATATGTAGTGATCATGTTTAGCCTAGTATCTCATGTCTACGTGCCCTAACTCTTACTTGCAATTTGTGAAACATGCTTAGTTGAATTACCTACTTTCCTTGATTTGAATTAAATCTTTAAATGTAAGATTCTTACTGAAAATTCATGTTTTCCTTTGATTACCTGCTGCATATTTACTTTGGGACTACGAGGCGTTTTCTTAGGAGATCCTCCTTATACTGCATATTTACTTTGGGACTACGAGGCGTTTACTCAGAAGATCCCCCTGTATTGCATATTTACTTTGGGACTACGAGGCATTTATTCGGGAGATCCCCCTGTACCGCATATTTACTTTGGGACTACGAGGTGTTTACTCGGGAGATCACCTTGTCTTGCATCTTTACATTTGTGACTATGAGGCGGAACCTCATGAGTGCCCCTGATGTTTACCACTATTTACTGTGCTGATATGTTTTGAAACTCCTTATTGTATAAATTCTAAGTCATTTCAAAATATTATTATACCTTCTGCCATACTTTTCTTTTAAACCAGTAGGGCCCTGATCTGACCTCGTCACTACTCTATCGAGGTTAGGCTTGGCACTAACTGGGTACCGTTGTGGTGTACTCATACTACACTTCTGCACATCTTTTTGTGCAGATCCAAGTTCTTCCCACCAGACCAGATACCAGTGAGTTGGACCACACGTGGAGACTTTAAGGTATATCTGTCAGCGTCCACAGACCTTGGAGCCACCCTCTATCCTTACTATGTTGTTTTCCTTATCTTCTTTAGACTCTGATGTATAAAGGCACTTAATATTAGCTCTTAGAAGCTTGTGACTTGTTTCCACCGGGTTTTGGGAGTTGTAAATTATGGATTTGCAGTTTTATATTTATATATCATGTGTTGAGATTGGAGTTAAATTTATTATTCATTTATTCCGCAAATTATTAGGCTTACCTAGTCTTAGAGACTTGGAGCCATCACGACATCCTACGGAGGGTGAATTGGGGCCGTGACAAGTTGGTATCAGAGCTCTAGGTTCATAGATGTTATAAGTCACAAGCAGATTTAGTAGAGTCTCGTGGATCGGTACAGAGACGTCTGTACTATCTTCGAGGGGCTATGGATTTGTTAGGAAAAGTTTCACTTTCTTTGATTCCTTATAGTGCGATATTTTGACTTCGGACTCTAAACTTTTGTCTTTCTATTCTCTCACAGATGGTGAGGACACGTACAACTAGATCGAATGATCATATACCCGTGCCCCCTACTAGTGCCGCAAAAGGCCGGGGTTGGGGTAGAGGCCGAGAACGTCAGCGTGGTGCAGCCAGAGCACCCGCACGAACTACCACAGATGAGACACCAGTAGCTCCAGTTGGAGGGCAGGCACCTGAGACGCCTGTTACTACACCAGCTCTCTAGGAGAGTCTTGCCCAGTTTCTGAGCATGTTCAGCACCTTAGCTCAGGCAAAATTGATACCTCTTACTCCTGCCACATCTCAGGCCGGGGGAGGAGCACAAACTCCCATCGCCGGTACCCTAGAGCAGCGGGTTCAGGTAGACCAGGATCCAGAGATCATACCGATACAGCCAGTAGCTCCGGTTTAGCCCGAGGTTAGGGCAGCAGCTTCTGAGGCAAAGCAGCTCAGGCTCGAGAGGTACAAGAAATACCACCCACCTACTTTCAGTGGATTGGCATCAGAGGATGTCCAGGGTTTTCTTGAGGAGTGCCACCGTATCCTTCGCACTGTGGGTGTTGCGGAGACTAGTGGGGTTTCTTTCACTATATTCCAGCTTAGAGGAACGGCCTATCAGTGGTGGCGCACATTCGAGTTGGATATTCCGTCTGAGGCAGCTTCACTCACTTGGACTCAGTTCTCAGATATATTCCTAGGAGAGTATGTTCCTCATGAGTATCAGAGATGCTTGGCGCGTAGAGTTTGAGCAGTTGCACCAGGGTGCTATGACCGTGTCAGAGTATTCGGTCTGATTCAGTGATTTGTCCAGGCATCCACCAGCCTTGGTTGCTACTGTTCGAGAGCGGGTTCGTCGGTTTATTGAAGGGCTCAACCCCAGCATCAGATTGAGCATGGCCCGAGAGTTGGAGATGGATATTGTGTATCAGCAGGTAGTGAGGATTGCTAGGAGGTTAGAGGGTATACTGAATCGAGATAGAGAGAAGAAAGAGGCCAACAGGTCTCGAGAGTCTGGCACTTATAGTGGTACTCGTGCCCCAGCTACAGCTTGTCAAGGCAGAGGTTATATGGGTCGCCCTGTTCATTCAGCACTTCCAGCTACAAGCGATGCTCTGGCCACTACTAGGCCCCAGGATCCTTATTATGCACCGCCAGTGTCTAGTGTGCCTCTTGTATGGGGTGCTTCCAGTGGTCAGTCCAGTCGATCAGGCTCGAGCCAGTCGCAACAGCCACGTCCTCCGAGAGCTTGGTTTGAGTGTGGTGACACTCGTCATTTGGTGAGGGATTGCCTCAGATTCAAGAGGGGTGCACCTCCACAGATATCTCAGGCACCACTTGATCCATCGAGTCCTCAGGCTATGATTACGGCACCAGCTACCACCCCACATGCACAGCCAACTAGAGGTGGAGGTCGGACAGGTAGAGGTCGCCCTAGAGGGGGAGGTCAGGCCAGATATTATGCCCTTCCTGCTAGGACGGAGGCAGTTGCATCAGATTCTGTTATCACAGGTACTGTTCTGGTCTATCATAGAGATGCATCAGTCTTATTTGATCCAGGATCCACTTATTCCTATGTGTCATCTCATTTTGCTACGTATTTGGGTGTATCCCGTGATTCTCTAAGTTCACTTCTTTATGTATCTACACTCATGGGTGATTCCATTGTTATTGATCGTGTGTATCAGTCGTGTTTGATTGTTCTTAGCGGTTTTGAGACCATAACCGATTTATTATTGCTCAGTATGGTGGATTTTGATATTATTTTTGGCATGGACTGGTTGTCGCCCTATCACGCTATCCTTGATTGTCATTCCAAGATGGTGACGTTGGCTATGTCAGGTCTACCGCGGCTAGAGTTAAGAGGTACCTTAGATCATGTTCCTAGCAGGGTTGTTTCATTTCTTAAAGCTCAGCGAATGGTTGAGAAGGGGTGTGATGCGTATCTGGACTATGTGAGAGATGTTAGTGTTGACACTCCTACTGTTGAGTCAGTTTCGATAGTGAGGGATTTTGCAGACGTATTTCTGGCAGATCTTCTGGGCATGCCGCCCGACAGGGATATTGACTTCGGCATTGATTTGTTACCGGGCACTCAGCCTATTTCTATTCCACCTTATCAAATGGCCCCGACAAAGTTGAAAGAGATAAAAGAATAGTTGCAAGAGTTGCTCGATAAGGGTTTCTTTTGGCCCAGTGTATCGCATTGGGGTGCTCTTATCTTGTTTGTGAAGAAGTAGGATAGTTCTATGCGAATGTGTATTGATTATCGCCGATTGAACAAGGTTACAGTGAAGAACAAGTATCCATTGCCACATATTGATGACTTATTTGATTAGCTTCAATGTGCTAGAGTGTTCTCTAAGATCGACTTGCATTCAGGCTATCATCAGTTGAAGATTCGGGAGCCAGATATCCCGAAGACTGCTTTCAGGACTCGGTATAGTTATTATGAGTTCCTTATGATGTCTTTTGGGCTGACCAACGTACCAGCAACATTCATGCACTTGATTAACAGTGTATTTCAGCCCTAGCTTGACTCTTTCGTCATTTTGTTTATTGACGATATTCTGGTGTACTCCCGGAGTCGGGAGGATCATGAGAAGCACCTGAGGACTCTGCTTCAGACCTTGAGAGAGAAGAAGTTATATGCAAAATTTTCAAAGTGTGAGTTCTGGCTAGACTCAGTGGCATTTTTGGGTCATGTAGTATCGAGTGGGGGGATCAAGGTAGACTCGAAGAAGATTGAAGCAGTGCAGAGTTGGCCCAGACCATCCTCAGCTACGAAGATCCAGAGTTTTCTTAGTTTGGTGGGGTACTACCGTAGATTTGTAGAGGGTTTCTCGTCTATTGCAGCACCTATGACAAGATTGACCTAGAAAGGTGCTCCGTTCAGGTAGACCGAGGAGTGTGAGGAGAGCTTTCAAAATCTCAAAACTGCTTTGACTACAGCCTAGTGTTAGTGTTGCCTACTGGATCGGGGTCCTATACGGTGTATTGTGAAGTGTCGCGCATTGATCTCGGTGCGGTGTTGATACAGGGCGGTAGGGTGATTGCCTATGCGTCCAGACAGTTGAAGGTGCATGAGAAGAATTATCCTGTTCATGACCTTGAGTTAGCAGCTATTGTTCATGCCTTGAAGATATGGCAGCACTACTTGTATGGTGTTCCTTGTGAGGTTTTCACGATCACCGGAGTCTACAACATCTGTTTTAACAGAAGGATCTTAACTTGCGGTAGCGGAGATGGTTGGAGTTGCTTAAGGATTATGACATCACCATTCTTTATCATCCCGGGAAGGCCAATGTGGTGGCCGATGCCTTGAGTCGCAAGGCGGAGAGTTTGGGTAGTTTAGCATATCTACCAGTAGCAGAGAGGTCTTTAGCCTTGGATATTCAGGCCTTGGCCAACCAGTTTGTCAGATTGGATATTTCCGAGCCGAGAAGAGTTTTGGCTTGTATGGTTTCTCAGTCTTCTCTCTATGATCATATCAGGGAGCATCAGTATGATGACCCCCATCTGCTTGTTCTTAAGGACACGGTTTAGTACGGTGATTCCAAGGAAGTCGCTATTGGAGATGGCGGCATATTACGGATGTAGGGCAGGCTATGTGTGCCTAATGTAGATGGTTTACGGGAGTTGATTCTCCCGGAGGCTCATAGTTTGCGGTACTCCATTCATCTAGGTTTCACGAAGATGTATCAGGATTTGAGGCAGCACTATTGGTGAAGGCGGATGAAGAAAGATATAATGGAATATGTGGCTCGGTGCTTAAATTGTCAGCAGGTGAAGTATGAGCATCAGCGACCGAGTGGATTGCTTCAGAAGCTAGAGATTCCATAGTGAAAATGGGAGCGGATCACTATGAATTTTGTTGTTGGGATCCCACGGACTTAGAGGAAGTTCGATGCAGTTTGGGTGATTATGGATAGATTGACCAAGTTAACTCATTTCATTCATGTGGTTACCACTTACTCTTCGGAGCAGATGGCTCAGGTTTAAATCTGCGAGATTGTCAAGCTTCATGGCGTACTGGTATCTATCATCTCTGACCGGGATACGCATTTTACATCGCAGTTCTAGAGAGTCGTACAGCGTGAGTTGGGTACTCGGGTGGAGCTGAGTATAACATTTCACCCTCAGACGAATGGACAGTCCGAGCGCACTATTCAGATATTGGAGGATATGCTTCGTGCGTGCGTGATTGATTTTGGGGGTGTTTGGGATCAGTTCTTGCCACTTGCGGAGTTTGCCTTCAATAACAGTTATCAGTCGAGCATTCAGATGGCGCTGTATGAGGCTTTGTATGGTAAACGATGCCGGTCTCCAATGGGTTGGTTCGAGCTGGGTAAGGCTAGGCTATTGGGTATATTTATGCGGATCGGGAGGTTTGCGACGTTGCATTTATGGTTGAGGAGCGGGTCTTGCTCCATTCACCCATGAAGGGTATTATAAGTTTCGAAAATAAGGGAAAGTTGAGCCCTAAGTATATCGGACCTTTTGAGGTCCTTGAGAAGGTTGGAGAGGTGGCTTATAGACTTGCACTACCACCTAGTCTCTCTACAATTCATCCAGTATTCCATGTTTCCATGCTCCGGAAGTATCACAGCAATCCGTCTCATGTGTTAGACTTCAGCTCAGTCCAGTTGGACAAGGATCTATCTTATGTTGAGGATCCATTGGCCATTTTGGACAAGCAAGTTCGAAAGTTGAGGTCAAAGAACATTGCTTCAGTGAAAGTTCAGTGGAGGGGTCATCCGGCCGAAGAGGCGACTTGGAAGACCGAGAATGATATGCGCAGCAGTAATCCTCATCTTTTCACCACTTCACGTATATCTCTATACTCGTTCGAGGATGAACATATGTTTTAAGAGGGGGGGGATGTAACGACCAGGCCGGTCTTTTTGAGAGAATTATCCCTGAACTCCTAATTTTTGCTTCCTCTACTTCATTTAGTAGTTATGTAACTTACCGGGAGAATTTATTTTAGTTTCGGAGTGAAATGGGACACTTAGTCCCTAAAATAGAAGTTTAACTCGTAGGAATTGATCGTAGTTTGAAATGTGTGAAGACGTCTCTGGAATGGAGTTTCGACAGTTCCAATAGCTTCGTAGGTCTTTTTAGCGTCAATTGGCAAAAGTTGGAAATTTGATGAATTTTGGCAAATTTGGCCAGGAGTGGACTTTTCGATAGCGGGGTCGGATTCTGATTCCGAAAGTTGGTCCGAGGGAATGAGTAGCTTGGTGGTTTGGGGGAATGAGTAGCTCGGTATGATGTATTATGACTTATGTATATCATCGGTTTTGGTTTTTGGGTGATTCAGAATTAGTTTGGAATGATGAATTTCATCTTTGAAGCTTTAAGTTGGAAGAGTTGACCAAGTTTGACTTTTTTAGTATTTGACCTCAGATCGAAGTTTTGATAGTTCTATTAGGTCCGGATGGTGATTTTCGACTTAGGCATAAGCCCGGATTTGTATTTGGATGTTTCTAGAAGGTTTCGACACTATTTGGCAAAAGTTGGCAATTTGAAGGTTTGTAATATTCATAAGTTTAACCGGGAGTTGACTTTGATGATATCGGGTTCAAATTGTTGTTCCGGTAGTTGGAATAGGTTTGTTATGTCATTTGGAACTTGTATGCAAAATTTTGATTAATTCCGTATTGGTTAGGCTTGAATCAGACGCTTGGTTCGAAGTTAGAAGTTTATGAACTTAAGAGATATATCTTGATCGACGATTCGTGATTTTGATATTAATATGTGTGATTGGAGGCCTCGAGTAGGTGCGTAATATGTTTTGAGACTTGTTGGTATGTTCGGATGGGGTCCTGAGGGACTCGGGTAAGTTTTGGGGTAATTTTGGACCATTTCTAGGCCATTTTGAGTTGCTAGTTTTTGGCTACAGCAGTGTGCATCGTGATCACAGACTTTGGGTCACGTTCGCGATGAGAAATGGAAAAAGGGCACCTATGATTCGCGTTCGCGGAGCATTCTTCGCGTTCGCGAAGAAGAAATTCAGATGTCACTGACCTGACTTTGGAAGCTTATATCTTGCAATCTATAAGGAATTTGGAGATGATCCAAAAATAAAAGTTGTATCCCATTGCGTCTAGTTTTCAGAAAATGAAATAGTTTGTCATTTGGAGTTCTGTAAAAAAATGTTATGGCAGATACACTACAAGCTATCTGGAAGAGTTGGGCAAGCTTGTTGGAATTTGTTCATCGCGATCATGGGGGAATGTTCGCAATCGCGAAGGGTAAAAATTAAGCTGGAATATTTTTTGAATCACGATCACGATGTTAGGGACGCGATCATGAAGAGAAACCCCTGGCAGTGCATTAAAACATCAAATTTTGGGATTTTGAGTTTTGAACATCGATTTGGAGTCGGATTTGAGTGAAACTAGTATGGTTGGACTCGTAATTGAATAGGTTATCTGATTTTATGAGTTTTTGGGGTTCCGAGGTACGAGCTCGGGTTTGACGTTTTGGTTGAATTTGGACTTTTGATGAAATATTCCACCTTTATCGATTGAGTTTGTTTCCTTTCGCATTATTTGATGTTCTTAAGTTGCTTTTGGCTAGTTTTGAGTCATTTGTAGGTTTGTATGCGCGGGATGGCATTTTTGGAGCATTGTTTGGCTTGCTCGGTATTGGATTTGTCTTGTTTGAGGTAAGTAATACTTTTAAACTTAGTGTTGAGGGTATGAACCCCTGAATATATGTGTTATGTGTTCGATGTTGAGGTGACGCGCATGCTAGGTGACTGGCGTGTGGGTGTGCACCATGTGAAGTATGATTCGGTTAATTCTGTGATACTATGTAGCTACCTAATCTTATTTTTATCCATGAAATTTCTACGTGGTAGAGTAATTGAGTTGTGATCTATGTTAGAAACCATGTTTAGGCTATATACTTATTCTGTTGGGACCCACTGAGGTCATTTCTGTTATTGAGTTATTTGCTTAAATTGTATTTACATACTCAGTCATATTCATTCATTTGCATATCATATCTCAGTCTTTGTTATCATTTGTTGTCACATCATGTTGTTATCATTATTTGGGTTGTTAGGTATGAGATTTGTGAGCCCGAGAGACTGGAGAGATTGATGACAGAGTTGGGCCCTAAAGGTCGGATTGTGAGGTGATATTGATGGGATCGGGCTGCATTTCACAACAAATATTATGATTCATGATGGGATCGGACTGCACGCCGCTGTAGGTATTATTGATTCATGATGGGATCAGGTTGCACACCGCAGCAAGCACTATTGATTCATGACGGGATCGAGTTGCAACACGCATCAGGTTATATTAGCGCTTGGGCAGGATCCGCCCCTCCGGAGTCTGCACACCCACAGTGAGTGCAGTTACTGTTGATTTATGATGGGATCGGGTTGCGCGCTGTAGCAGATACCATACAGTGTTGAGTGACTGAGTGTGCTGAGTGATTGAGTGTGATAAGTTGGTGTGTGAGACTATGATATTGAGTACTCTGAGAGTGTGAGTACATGAGTTCATCACTGTGACGCATTGTATCTGATATGCATACTTGACATACAGGCATAGAGATGCATTTCTTATGTTACACGGTTTTGTGACATTTATGACTTCACATGCACATTGACATGTAGGCATAGAGATATACTTTCCTCATGCTATCTGAGATCGAATCATCTTATCTGTTGTTGAAAGTTTTTGGGAAAAATCAAAGGTTTCTCACTTTCTCATATTTTGGTGATTTCGGTGAAGGATTTGGGTTTTACTATTATACTTGAAAAGCATGACTATTTTCCGTAACTATGAACTAGCTGAGCATCATATCTCCGAGTTATTTTCTATACTGCTTTTATTATATTGTTATGAGTTGTTGTTGGCTATTGGTGTTAGACTCTGACCTTTGTCTCAGCTCGTCACTACTTTCAATCTAAGGTTAGGTTTGTTACTTATTTAGTACATGGGGTCAGTTGTACTAATACTACACTTCTGCACCTTGCATGCAAATTTTGGATGCTGACGTTGTTGTATATAACGGGAGCTGGCATTAAAGGCGTACCTACGTTCCGGTCATAGTTGCCTCTTGTTCTTGGTAGCTTTAGAATTATTAATTTGTTCATGTATATTTCAACAGATGATGTATTTATTTCATACCAGCTTTGTAAACTCTAAATCTTAGAAGCCCATGATTTGTACTACCAATCCTTGGGATGCCTTTGTATAAAAGTTTAGTTATATTATCTTTATTCCTATTAGTGAATGTCTTTTGAATTGGATTATTGTTAATTGGCTTACCTAGCTGGTTGGATTAGGTGCCATCACGACTGGTTAAATTTTGGGTCGTGACATTCCCATATATATCTCCCCCAATTTTGAAGTTGGGGGGGAGGGGGGTCAACACCTCATATATGAGGGCATTGTTCGACAAGTTCCACTCTCGATCCAGGGGTGTGATCTCAACTTTGATCTATATGTACTGTCACTACAAGGTGCGGATGTGGTTCTCGAAGCTTCGTGGCTTTCCACGCTATAAAGGGTGGTTACTGACTATACTGAACACCTCTTTGAATTTCAACACCAGGGAGATATCGTTATTTGGAAGGGATTGATTCTAACTAAAGCTCAACTTGTCCAACTATAGAGTATCCGAAGATACACGGCTACATGTGCTATTTCCTCCTACTTCTGATTGCATATGGTCGCACCGGACGAGGCTGCCAATGAACAGGTTAGACTGGACCTACGATGCCTCCTGGATACCTTTGTTGATGTTTTCCAAAAATTGCGAGGATTACCTCCTTCTAGACTGCAGGATCACACTATCTATTTGGTTGCCGGTGCAACTTCGGTCAACGTCAAACTATGTCGATACCCTTACTTCTAAAAGCAAGTCATGGAGCAACTGGTAACGGATGCTCAAAAAAAGGGTAATTCGGGCTAGCACTAGTTCTTTTTCTTCTCCAGTCTTGCTTGTGCAAAAGAAGGATGGTACATGGTTATTTTGTGCAGATTATAGGGCCTTGAATGCAGTCACAGTCAAGGATAGATTTTCTATTCTGAGAGTTGACTAGTTGTTTGATGAGTTGCACGATTCAGTCTATTTTTCTAAGCTCAACTTATTGGGTGGTTATCACCAGATTCGAGTTAGGACAGAGGATGTAGCTAAGACAGTGTTCCGAACTCACGATGGATATTGCGTGTTTTTGGTAATTCCATTTGGGTTATCTAATGCACCATCTACTTTCCAGCTACCATGAATGAGGAATTCTGTCCATTCTTATGTCACTTTGTTCTCATATTTTTTGATGATATCCTAGTGTATAGTCCTTCTTGAGAGGAACATTTGGGCTCATCTACAGTCAGTTTTACAGCTATTACGCCAACACATTCTGGAACCCAAACGTAGTAACTACAGTTTGTCCAAACAACAATTGATTATTGGGGCATGTGATATCTCACCAAGGACGTCGTATTGACCCAGCAAAGATCACAACAATTGAGCACTGGCCTGATCCTAAGAACATCAAGGAGGTGTAGAGTTTCCTTTGGCTCGCCGGGTACTATAGGTGATTTATTCATCTCTATGCTGCAATTGTCGACCCTCTCACAGATCTACTCCGCAGAAAAGCCTTTGTCTGGACTAATAACATCTATACATACTTTGAAACTCTTAATAGTAAACTCAGTTATACCCCAATTTTTACCTTACCATATTTGTTTCAAGAATTTAAACTGAAAAACGATGCTTCAGGGCAAGAATTGGTGCAGTTCTCTCGCAAAAGAGGCCTCCAATGGCTTATTACAACCAGAAATTGAGCAAAAGAATGTAAGGAGCTTCAACTTATTACAGGAAATTTTTTGATATTACCCAAGCGGTGAGCAAACGACGACAGTAACTGGCTAAGCAAAAATATGGTGAATCAAACAATCCAAAGACTAGAACAAAAAACGTGGCTAAGCAAACTAGTGGGATATGATTTCCAGATTATCTACCGGCCGGGAAAACTAGATCAGGCTACCAATGCCCTCTCCCCTGAACCTATGTTCCTCACCATCTCAACGAGGAGTTATGACATTAAGATCGAGCTCAAGGCACTGAGTCAGTCACCCTCGTAGTTAGCAGCACTTCAAAAATCAGTCTAGGACCAGCCTTCTGACAACTTGGGGTTCAACTTTCGTAATGGTATCCTTTTCTTTAGAGGTCATTTGGTTATCCCTTCTGATTCACCTTTGCGACAGACTTTACTCCGTGAATTTCATGACACAACAGTTGGGGGACATGCTGGAGTTGTGAGGACTTATCATCGCATAGCTTCCAATTTTTATTGGAAGGGAATAAAGATAGACGTCCACAACTATGTTGCAACTTGTCAGGTTTGTCAGCACATGAAGGATTCCCACCAACTAAAGATGGTATGCTTCAGCCCTTACCCATTCCCTCCATGGTGTTCTAGGATATTTTGATGGATTTTATTACTTGTCTACCGAGCTCTAGAGGTAAATCTACCATCTTGACCATTGTGGATTGACTGTCCAAGTATGGACACTTTATTCCCCGCCTTCATCCTTCTCTACTAATCAGTAGCTGAGGCATTTGTAGTTGGTATTATTCATCTTCATGGACCTCCTTGATCAATTGTGACTGACCGAGATCCCAGATTCTTACACACATTATGGCAAGAGTTGAACATTTTGCAAGGCACATCATTAGCAATAAGCACTGCATATCATCCTCAAACCGACGAGCAATCTAAGGCACTCAACAAGCGTGTAGAGCAGTACCTTTATTGCTTTGTGGCTGATGCTCCTCACAAATGGGTTGCTATGCTCCCTTGGGTCGAATACTGGTATAATACTGCCTTCTAGTCCTCTACAGATATGACACATTTCATAGGCTTGTACGGAAGGGATTTTCCTACCATTGCTCGCTACATTTTAGGCAGCAGCCCCAGTGAACCGGTCGAAGCTTATTTGGTAGATAGGGATGAACTCTTGACCCTTCTCAAGAATAATTTGGTGCATGCACAGAGACATTGCTGATAAACGACGTTCCGAGCTAACTCTTCAGGTGGGAGATTGGGTGTATAAATGCCTAATTTTTGCTCTTTCTTTTTCTTCTACATTATATTTTCTTTTTAGGTTTATTCTGTATGTATTTGTAGGTTGTAGAATTAGATTATATTAAATAATTTGTTAATGGGGTTATGGTATTGGTCTTATCATTTTAAAGCAAAAATTGGGCCAAATCAGTGGCTCAATTGCATTTAACATACTCAGCTCAAGGCCCCAACCAGACATGCCAAAATGACGTAGTTTTATTTAAGTGGTTGAGATTCATTTGATCCAATGGCCATATTTCACCCAAATCCCAAGTATATAAAACCTTCAATACCCGAACTTTGCCCTCATTTTCCCTCTTATTCTTTTATTTCCCCCCTCTCGCATCACTCTTTCTTCTCCCTATCTCTCCGCCGCCTAAACCCTAGCATCGCCGGTCGGAAATCACCCCATGGTGATGGCGCACCACTAAATCACCCCATTTTTACACTATTCTCTTCTTCTCTTCATCCTCTACACCAATCCAAACCCCAAATCCCCAAAATCACTCTCAATCTCCGTAAATACAAACCTAATTGTAACCCTATCCGGCACCCGCTGCCGCTAACCACCATCAAAACCCCACAAATATTACATCATACTCTTCATCTCCCCCCTCTCTCCACAAATCCAAGCCCAATTTCCTTCAAACCCCTATCAATCCCCCGAATCCGGTGACCACCCCCTCTGTCTCACCGCCACTAACCAAACCATTATCCGAACATTGCCCGTGCACCACCAAAATCACCACCATTAATATTATTCCTTGGTCTATCTCGTGAATCAAAGCCCAATTTCTTGTTAGTGATGTCATGATTGACCACTGTCTCGCCAGAATTGACGGCCACAATTCACCAATTAAAAATCATGTTCGAAGTTTACATCACTGCCATTTTGACGTTCCATCACTGTCCGGGGGCATTCGAGCTTATGGTATACCTTAATCTTCCCCCCTCCTTGTTTTTCTATTTTGCTCCACGCATATTTTAGGTGCTAGTTTAATTTTTAGTTTCTTTTGTTTTATCTTTCTAGTTAGTATGATATTATTTTATGATTTTCATGCTTAGTTGGTATTTTGTTGTATTTTGTATGAATTGTCGAAGTGTTATTTTTTATGTTATCGCTCGTTTAATGACGTGTTTAACCTGTCCGAACAACATAATCGAGCAAAAGTTTATCATTGTCATGTTTTCCCCCTTCTTAGTTCACCTTTGATTAATCGACAAATTAATAATTTTGCTTACTCTATGTTTGATCATTGATGACTCAGTTGATGTAGTTGGTACTTGCCTTTTGTAAATTGGCCATTTAGTTTAGTTTGTTGACTGGTTAGGTTAAGTGTTTACAATCGTATTAGTCTCTTATCAGTCCAAATGCGGTTAACGCTTAGCCTTTTGTAGTTTAGTTACTGATATTGGTAAAAGCTGAAAGGTAGATGGGTGTAATCATGAATTAGGTGCATAAAAGGTTTGCTTTTTACTAGTAGGGCGGCTGAAAGTACATTTTCCTCCATGCTTCTGCCACAGTAGGTTGAAGACTGTCAATCTGTTAAAGTAAATTGAAACATCATGTTTCCTTTACATTTGTAGTTGAGTTTGTATTCTGCTGGTGTATTTGGTTGATGATTTGAAGCTATGAATATTTCCTGTTTAGTCCGTTAAAGATTGTTTAGTTATTAATAAGGTGTAGATTCTAAACTTGCAAACTTAAGGTTCTTGCTTCTTGTATGTGATGTGAGTTGACAAAAGAGGGGCTATTATTTGCAAATAATGGGTCTAATGGTTATGTGTGTAAGGTTTTAAGGTGTTGGTTCACAAGGTGCAATTGATTTTTGTTTAGGTTATTAACTTGGGTTTAAAGTGGCTATTTTGTAAAGTGGTCGTGCCTGCCATCGTGCTTTGTCAACAGTGGTTATGGCTGTAAATAAAGAGGCTAGATCTGCAACATAGTAACAGGTTATTACTGCAGATTTGGTTAAAATAGCACGGGCTAGCCAGTTTTCGGACTGGTCATTCAAAAATA
>AWOL01S0068797.1:2488-45738 GCA_000715115.1 Nicotiana otophora
TAAGTTATAAGTCGATGAATCAATTTACAAATAGCATGTTATACACAGTATATGTTAGTGTATTCATTATTTGTATTACAAAAGTATTAACGAATTATATTTATATCATTTAGATAGTAAATATAAAAGTAATTCGAAAGTTTGACCAATGTTGACGTAATAACCGACCAACTTTGGTCGGTTATTTTGCAGAAAATAACAATTACCGACCAAAGTTGGTCGGTAAATGCTTCCCCTACATTAACCGACCAACGTTGGTCGGTAATTTTAAATATAAATTCTTAAATATTATAAAATATTTTAAATAATAAAATAATTATTAAAATTTAAAAAATTGGATCCAGATTACCGACCAACGTTTGTCGGTAATCCAAAATTTTCTTGTCTGACCAGCTGGGTCAATTCGTTGACCAATTTACCGACCAACGTTGGTCGGTATTTAGTTTTAAAAAATGTAAAAAAAACATTTCCCAGTTTCCGTCCAACCTGGACGCTTTTTGGTCCCTTTTTTTGACCGACCAACGTTGGTCGGAAATATTTGGTCGGTTTTTAGCAGATTTTTAGTACTGTAACACCTAAATTTAATTTTGTGGCGTGTTCTATTAAGGAGTCTAAAGATTTAGACTCTATGATGGTGGAGCAATTTGAGAGTTCTTTACATGCCCACGAAGAAAAGATCAAAAGGAGACAAGAAGTGCCATTCGAGCAACTTCTTAAAACTAAAGCATTGTGAAAAGAGCTATCGAGGGAATGGACGAGGACGAGGCCATGGAGGTCATGGAAGAGGAAGAGGTAATGGTAGAAACTTCAACAATAAAGTTAAAATGCACCAAACATTCTGAGGTGCTCGCCGTGGACAAAGAGGAGGAAGAGGACGTGGGTACTACCAAGAAAATTATGGACAAAGGTATGACAAATACAAAATTGAGTGTTATAATTGTCATAAATTTGGCCATTACTCTTGGGAATGTCTTAGCAATGTTGAAGAAAAATCTAACCTTATGTCAGACAAGGAAGAAGACATGAATGATTGTAGCTCATGGTATTTGGACAATGGAACAAGCAATCGTATGTGTAGATGCAAAGAGAAGTTTGTGGAGATCAATAAAACGATGAGAGGTAATGTGTCCTTTAGAGATACCTCAAAGATTCAAATCGAATGGATATGCGATTCTGATCTTCTGTAAAAATGGTGACCACAAGTTAATTCAAGATGTTTATTATGTTCCAAAATTAAAAAGTAATATTTTGAGTTTGGGCCAACTTCTTGAAAAGGAATATGACATCCACATGAAAAAAATATGTAACTTTGGCTTAGAGATTCTAGTGAAATTCTAAATGCTAAAGTGCATATGGCAAAGAATAGATTATTTTCTATGAATCTTAAGATAATTGATGCAAAGTGTTTAAAGGCTAATGTGCAAGATGAATCATGGTGTTGGCACATGCGATTTGGGCACTTGAATATTGAAGCGCTTAAATCAATGGGACAAAAGAACATGGTGCATGGGATACCATCAATCAACCATCCCAATCAATTGTGTAAAGCTTATCTTCTTGGAAACATACAAGGAGGAGTTTTCCAAAGGAGGCCATGTCAAGATCAACCAAACCACTCCAGCTTGTTCACACTGATGTGTTTGGACCAATCAATCCATCTTCCTTTGGTAAAAGTAAATACTTTATTCTCTTCATTGATGACTTTAGTAGAAAGACTTGGGTTTATTTCTTGAACCAAAAATTTGAAGCTTTTGCGGCTTTTAAAAATTTTAATGTAGTTGTGGAGAAATAAAGTGGCTATGAAATTAAAGCTTTAAGGTCCGATAGACGAGGTGAATTCACTTCAAAAGAATTTAATGACTTCTGTCAGTCTCATGGAATTCGTCGCCCTCTAACGGTACCTTATTCACCCCAATATAATGGAGCTGCAGAGAGAAAGAATCAAATGATTCTTAATATGGATAGATGTATGTTGAAAGCTAAAAGTATGCCCAAGGAATTTTAGGCCGAAACTGTTTCTTGTGCAGTTTATTTGAACAACAGGTCTACAACAAGATATGTTAGAGTACAAATCCCTCAAGAAGCATGGAGTGGAAGAAAGCCAAGTGTTAAGCACTTCAGAATCTTTGGGAGCATAGCCTATGCTCATGTGCCACACCAAGGGAGAGCGAAACTTGACAATCGAAGTGTCAAGCATGTGTTTGTTGGTTGTGATACGAGTTCAAAAGGTTACAAGTTATACAACCCAAGTAGCGGCAAAGTGGTGGTAAGTCGCAATGTTGAATTTGATGAAGAATTGGCATGGAACTGGGAAGCTCAGGAAGAAACTTCATATACTTTTCTTCCATACTGTGGTGATGAAGAAGAACCAGAGACAATGGAACCTGTGTAGGATACAACTCCACCTCCTTCTCCAACCAATGTTGCATCTCTTTCTTCTCAAGAAAGTTCAGATGAAGAGCCGCAAAGGACAAGAAGTATTCAAGAGCTCTATGAGGACATATAAGAAGTTACTACTTTTGATTTTTTATATTGTCTCTTTGCTGACAGTGAACCAACGAACATTGATGAAGGTGTTACAGACAAAAGACGGAGACAAGCCATGGAGGAGGAGATCGAGTCAATAGAGAAGAACAACACTTGGGAATTAACAACTCTTCCAAAGGACCATCGAGATATTAGAGTAAAATGGACATACAAGACAAAGAAGAATGTTGATGGAGATGTGGAGAGATACAAGGCACAACTTGTGGCTAAAGGCTACAATCAAAGGCAAGGAATTGACTATGAATAAGTCTATACACATGTTGCCCGCATGGAGATGATTCGTTTGCTAATCTCTTTGGCAGCCCAAATAAAGTGGAAGATCCATCAACTAGATATCAAGTCAGCCTTCTTGAATGGTTATCTTGAAGAAAAAGTCTATGTTTAACAACCATTGGGTTTCGTGGTCAAAAACCATGAAGCAAAAGTGTTGAAGCTGAACAAAGCTTTATATTGATTGAAGCTAGCCCCACGGACATGGAATAGTTGCATCGACAAGTATTTTCAAGACAATGGATTTACTCGTTGTCTCCGTGAATATGCTCTTTACCTTAAAGTTGATACAAATGGAGATATCTTGCTTGTTTGTCTTTATGTTGATGATCTTATTTTCACGGGTAATAACCCAAGTTTGTTTGAAGCTTTTAAGAATTACATGTCTCGTGAGTTTGAGATGACAGGCGTAGGGCTTATTTCATACTACTTGGGCCTAGAAGTGAAGCAGATGGAGGATGGAATTTTCATCTCTCAAGAAATCTATATGAAGGAGATCTTGAAGAAGTTCAACATGCTCGATACCAACTCCGTGAACACACCGATGGAGAGTGTGACAAATTGTCCAAGTTTGATGAAAGAGAAAAGGTAGATCCCACATTTTTCAAAAGTCTTGTGAAAAGTTTGAGGTACTTGACTTGTACCATGCCAAATATACTCTTTGCGGTTGGAGTAATAAGTCGCTTCATGGAAGCTCCTACCTCAACTGATTTGAAAGTCGCTAGAAGAATTCTTTGTTACCTAAAAGGTACGATTGACTTCTGATTATTTTATTCTTCTTCTAGTGATTTCCAACTTATGTGATATTGTGATAGTGATTATGTGAGAGATATTGATGATAGAAAAAGCACAACTGGCTTTGTATTTTGCTTGGGTGATTCTGTTATTTCTTGGAGTTCAAAGAAACAATCCATTGTTACTATCTCGACTTGGGAAGCTGAATATATAGCAACAACATATTGTACATTTCATGATATTTGGTTGAGAAGATTGTTGAAGGATCTCAATTTACCACAAATTGAAGCTACAGAGATTTGTATTGACAACAATTCCACACAAGCACTTCCGAAGAATCCAGTGTATCATGATCGAAGCAAGCATATAGACATAAGTTATCACTTCATCAGAGAATGCATTGCAAAAAAGGTAGACAAGCTCAAATATGTGAAGTCTCATGATCAAGTTGCGGATATCATTAGAAAGCCCCTAAAGTTTGAAGATTTTCAGAGATTGAGATCAAGAATTGGAATGAAGAAGAAAAATCAAAACTAAGGGAGAGATTTATGGGACCAGTCCCTAAATAAAATAAACAATTAGAAAATAAAATAAAATAAAATAAAATAAAATAAAGAGATGTGATTGGTTGAAATAAAGGCTTGTGGGCGGCTGTAAGCTTGGACGGTGAAACCGAATTTCCTAACCAATTTACAATCTTGCAAACTGGCAAGTAGCCAACAAAATAGATTTTGATTGGTTTTGGTGAGAATTTGTTCAACTATAAATAGGGAGGATGTTGCCTCATTTCAAATACACCAAAATAAGAGAGAGGCAATAGAAGTAGAGTAATCCATAGATTGTAATCTGTAAGATAAATAATGAGTGTGAGTAATTGTCACGATCCGAAATTTTCACCTCAGGGGTCGTGATGATGCCTAACATTTCACTTGCTACGCAAGCCAAAGTTAGAATCTTTTTAACCATTTTTAACAATTTATCCTAATTTAATAGTAAAGAGACCAATAACCGAGCTAATATCTGAAATTTAAATGAACAAACCAAAATAATAACGATGTCTAAATACCATCCCAGAACAGGAGTCACAAGTGCATGAGCTTCTAGAATAATACAAACAAGGGTTTGAATAAAAATAAAGTTGTCTGAAAGAAAGCACACAACTAAGATAAAGTGAAAGGGGACTTCAGAGCGACGAACGTCGTGCAGCTATACCTCAAGTCTTCTCTGATAGCTGAAACCGAGCAAATCTATAGTACGCCGCTGGGACCAACTCCGGCATCTGCACAAGAAGTGTAGAGTGTAGTATAAGTACAACTGACCTAATGTACTCTGTAAGTGCCGAGCTTAACCTCGACGAAGTAGTGACGAGGCTAAGACATGTCGCTTGCATTAACCTGTACGCAATAATAATAATAATAATAATAATAATAATAATAATAATAATAATAATAATAATAATGATAATAAAAATAATGATAATAATAATGATAATAATAATGATCATACTAATGATAATAATGATGATAATAATGATAATAATAATAATGATAATGATGATAATAATGATAATAATAATAATAATGATAATAATGATGATAATGATGATAATAATAATAATGATAATAATGATAATAATAATAATAATAAATAATAATAATAATAATAATAATAATAATAATAATAATAATAATAATAATAATAATAATAATAATAATAATAATAACAACAGGAATAGAGGTAAAACAGTTAAATCATATCAATAACTGAAGTCAATTCAACAGTCATAGCCAAACATTTCTTTTACCATTCCGTTGCGGTGTGCAACCCGTTACAACAATATATAATCTTTAATTAATTTTCGTTGCGACGTGCAACCCGCTCCAACAATATAAACTTAGAACAAATCCGTTGCGGCGTGCAACCCACTCCAGCAATATAATTTAACAATACTTGAATGTAAAAATACTCCAATAATTAACACATTTAATAAGAAATTATTAGGCAACAAGGCATCCAATAATTATGATTTATTAAGGAAACAAGTGATGACAAGTAGCAATTAATTGTGGAAATCAAGGAGAAAATAGGCAATTTAATATTTAATATGCTAAATGTCAAGTAGCAATTAAGACACATAAATCAAGTAAGCATGTAGAAAATTATAACATGAATTCAAGGCATAATATTGGGCAAGGAATATGAGAGAAATAATTAATGCATGATTTACAATAATTTATTATTTTCATATAAATATGCAAACAATAATTTAAAGACGTATAGGCACTCGTCACCTCGCCTATATGTCGTTACACATGAAATTCACGTAACAAATAATTCAAAGGTTCTATTCTCTCAAGTCAAGGTTAACGAGACACGTACCTTGTTTTACAATTTCAAGTAATCACTCGACCACAACTTTTCCTTTGGAATTAGTCTCCAAACCAATCAAACCTATCAAATTATTGTCCAACAATTCAATTGGAGCTTTAGAAATTATTCACAATTCGCAAGGGACTTAATTTAAGTCATTTTCGGAAAATGAATCAAATGTCAATGTGAGGCCCACTTTTTGGAACCCGGTGAAAAATTACTGGAATCCGAAAACCCATTCCGATACGAGTTCAACCATACTAAAATTATTGAATTCCGACATCGGATTGTCTTTCAAATCCTAAATTTTTGTTTTTCGAAAGGTTTACAAAAATTCTAATTTATTTCATCTAAATCCGAAATAAATGATGAATATAAACATGGATTTATGAAATATAATCACTTTCGGATATCGAACAATTACCGAAACCGAAGTCGTGATAAACCCCTTTGGAATCGCCCAAATCCGAGACTCAAAACTCACAAATCATTAAAAATGGCTAACACTCGATTTTACGTATTCTGTCCAGTCTTTTCACACCCGTGAACCCATAATCGTATCTGCAGT
The DNA here is from genome assembly GCA_000715115.1 of Nicotiana otophora. Classification (NCBI taxonomy): domain Eukaryota; kingdom Viridiplantae; phylum Streptophyta; class Magnoliopsida; order Solanales; family Solanaceae; genus Nicotiana; species Nicotiana otophora. The sequence goes on from AWOL01S0068797.1 coordinate 8,979, forward strand.
TCCGCTTTTGCGGAGAATACACTGCATCTATGGTTCCTGCTAAGGTTGGCCTTCTTCCGCTTCTGCGGTTACCTTTACGCTTCTGCGGACTCGCTTCTGTGATAAGCAGTCCGCTTCTGCGATCACACGCGCATCTGCGGTCGACAAGCCACTTATGCGGCTTCCCAGATGAGGCAAAGGCTCCGCACCTGTGCATACTGTCTTGCCCTTTCCCACTCTGCTTGTGCGAGCCCAAACTAGCTTCTGTGAGCTCGCACCTGCAAGATAATTTCCGCAGGTGCGATTACATCAATAGGCAGCAAATTCTTAGCTTTGCTCTAAGTCCAAATTTGATTCGTTAACCATCCGAAACTCACCTGAGTCCCCTGGGACATCAACCAAATATACCAATAAGTCCTAAAACATCATATGGACCTAATAGAGGTCTCAAATCACATCAAACAACGTCAAAACTACAATTCGCACCTCGATTTGAACTTAATGAATTTATAAAAATTTCAATTCTAAAACTCGCGTCGAAACACATCAAAACATAACGCAGCTATTCCAACTCTCGAAATCTCAATCTGAGTCTGATATTAATAAAGTCAAATTCACGGTCAAACTTTGGAATTTTTAAGCTTTCAAGCTACTAATTTTAAATAAATGGTGATAACTCAAGCTAGGAACCTCCAAATTAAATTTCGGACATACGATCAAGTCCCAAATTACGATACGGACCTGCCGGAACCGTCAAAATAGTGATATGGGTCCGTTTGCTCAAAACTTTGACCGAAATCAACTCAAATGAGTTTTAAAGCTCCATTTCACATTTTAATCAATTTTTCACATAAAAGCTTTCCGGAAATTTACGGACTGCGCATATAATTGGAGGAATGCTAAAAGGTGCTATTAGAGGTCTCAGAACATAGAAATGAATGTTTAAAATTAAAGATGACATATTGGGTCATCACATTCTCCACCTCTAAAATAAACGTTCGTCCTCGAACGAAATTAGAAAATTACCTGAGCTTGTGAGAAGGTGTGGATATCTACTCTGCATGTCCGGCTCAGACTCCCAGGTAGCTACTTCAATCGACTGACCTCTTTATTGCACTTGAACTGAAGGATAACTCTTAGATCTCAACTGTCGGACCTGCTGGGCTAGAATAGCTACCGGCTCCTCTTCATAAGTCAAATCTTTGTCCAATTAGGCTGAGATGAAATCTAATACATGGGACGGATCACCATAGTATTTTCGAAGAAAGGATACATGGAACACTGGATGAACTGCGGATAAACTAGGTGGTAGTGCAAGCTTGTAGGCTACTTCACCCACCCTTTCAAGCATTTCAAAGGGTCCGATATACCTAGGGCTCAACTTGCCTTTCTTTCCGAATCTCATTACACCTTTCATTAGTGAACCCCGGAGCAATACTGTTTCTCTTGCCATGAATTCAACGTCACGAATTTTACGATCGACATAACTCTTTTACCTAGACTGAACTGTGGGAAGTCGATCCTGAATAATCTTGACCTTATCCAAGTCATCCTGTACCAAATAAGTACACAACAATCGAGCCTCTCCCGGTTCAAACCAGCCAACTAGCGAACGACATCGCCTCCTGTATAATGCTTCATATAGAGCCATCTGAATGCTAGACTGGTAGCTGTTATTATAAGCAAACTCTGCAAGTGGCAAGAAATTATCCCAAGAACCTCCAAAGTCTATAACACAAGCATGAAGCATATCTTCCAATATCTGAATAGTGCGCTCTGATTGTCCTTCTGTGTGTGGATGAAATGTTGTACACAACTCAACCTGCGTGCCTAACTCACGTTGTACAGCCCTCCAGAAGTGCGAGGTGAACTGCGTACCTTGATCATAAATGATAGACACGGGCACACCGTGAAGGCGGACAATCTCGCGGATGTAAATATCAGCTAGCCGCTCTGAAGAATAGGTAACTGCCACTGGAATGAAATGTGCTAACTTAGGCAACTTGTCCACAATGACCCATACTGCATCGAACTTCCCCTGAGTCCGTGGGAGTCTAACAACAAAATCCACAGTGATACGCTCCCACTTCCACTCAGGATTTTCTAACTTCTGAAGCAAACCACCAAGTCTTTGATGCTCGTACTTGACTTGCTGACCATTCAGACACTGAGCTACATAGGCAACTGTATCATTCTTCATTCCCCTCGACCAATAATGTTGCCTCAAATCTTGATACATTTTGGCAGCACCCGGATGAATAGAATACCGGGAACTGTGGGCCTCCTCAAGAATTAATTCACGAAGACAATCCACCTTAGGCACACAAATATGACCCTGTATCTGTAGAACTCCATCTTCCCCCATAGCAACTTGTTTGGCACCACCGCGTCGCATCGTGTCCTTAAGGACAAGCAAATGGGGATCATCATAATGTCGCTCTCTGATGCACTCATACAAGGAAGACCGAGCGAATGTGCAAGCTAGAATCCGACTGGACTCTGAAATATCTAACCTCACGAACTGATTGGCTAAAGTCTGAATATCTGCCACTAACGGTCTCTCACCAACTGAAATATACGCAAGGCTACCCATACTCACAGCCTTTCTACTCAAAGCATCGGCCACCATATTGGCCTTCCGGGGGTGATACAAAATGGTGATATCATAGTCTTTCAATAGCTCCAACCATATTCTCTACCTTAAATTGAGATCTTTTTGTTTGAACGGATACTGTAGACTACGATGATCAGTGAATACCTCACACGAGATACTGTAAAGGTAATGCCTCCAAATCTTCAGTGCGTAAACAATGGCTGCCAATTATAAGTCATGAACAGGGTAATTCTTTTCATGAATCTTCAACTGCCACGAAGCATGTGCAATCACTTTGCCATCTTACATTAATACTACACCAAGCCCAATGCGAGATGCATCACAATACAACGTATATGATCCTGAACCTCTGGGTAATACCAACACTGGAGCCGTAGTCAAAGTAGTCTTGAGCTTCTGCAAGCTCATCTCATGCTCGCCTGACCACCTGAATAGGGCACCCTTCTGGGTCAATTTGGTCAGTGAGGATCCTATGGATGAAAACCCCTCCACAAACCGGCGATAATAACTTGCCAAACCCAGGAAACTCCAGATCTCTGTAGCTGAAGTAGGTCCAGGCCAATTTTGAACTGCCTCAATCTTCTTAGGATCCATATTTATGCCTTATACCGATACAACAGGCCCCAAAAAGGCAACTAAGTCTAACCAAAATTCATATTTCGGGCCTATCACTCAAAAGGAGTACCACTGAAGTGAATTGGAAAGAGCTTAGTAAACTTGTCCAATCTTAATAAGTCCTCTAACGACATGGAGGGCCTATCACTGGAATGTGCCGCAACAACTGGCTGAACTACCCAAATTAGCGAGACTGCTGGAGCCTGATACTGGGGAGCTATCTGCTCTAAAGCGGGAGTAGTGGGAGTTTGTGCTCCTCCCCAGACAGTGAAATGGCTGGTGCCACTGGAAATGTACCATTTTGGGCCACACCCTCCATAAGGCTCACCATACGGACTAGAGCGTTCTGAAGTACTGGAGTACCTATGAATCCTTCTGGGACCTGAACTGGTCCGGCAGGTATAGTCTGAGCTGGAACCTCTTCTTCCAAATTATAACGACCCGACCAGACGTTTTGAGAATTTACGCTCCTTTCAACTATTTGAAGTCTTGAATAACTTTCTACGAGATAATATGACTTTTGTGAATTGTCGGTTTTGGTTTTAAGATATTTCGAAGTTAGCTTAGAAGAATAAAATTTCATGTTGGAAGCTTAAGTTGAAATAGTTGACCAAATGGTTACTTATGTATAAACGACCACAAAAAAGCATTTTGATAATTCCAATAGCTCCGTATGGTGATTTTGGACTTAGTAGCGTGTCCGGAAAATTATTTGGAGTCCCGTAGTAGAATTAGGCTTGAAATACCGAAAGTTGAATTTTTGAAAAGTTTGACCGGGGGGTTGAATGTTTTGATATCGGGGTCGGAATGCGATTCTAAAAATATGAATACTTCTGTTATGTCATTTATGACTTGTGTGCAAAATATGAGGTCAATCGGACGTGATTTGATAGGTTCCGGAGTCGTTTGTAGAAACTTGAAATTTTAAAGTTCATTAGGCTTGAATTGGGGCATGATTCGTGGTTTTAGCATTGTTTGAGGTGATTTGAGGGTTCGACTAGGTTCGTATGATATTTTAGGACTTGTTGGTATATTTGGTTAAGGTTCCGAGGGGCTCGGGTGAGTTTCGGATGGTTAACAGATCAAAATTTTGACTTAAACAACTGCTGGAATTTTTTGATAACTGTATCTGATTTCCTTATACGCGATCGCTTGAATTCGTATGCGATCGCGTAGGCTTAGTTGGTCAGTAGAGGTTTTGTGCTTCGCGATTGCGTGGGGATATCTGCGATCGCGTAAGGTTAATTGAGGGCTGCTGAGTTCTGTGCTTCGCGATCACGTGAAGCGGGATGCGATCGCGTAGCTTTGAGATTTTGTGACTTGCGAACGCGTGAAGAAGGTTGCGTTCTTGTAGAGTAAGTGGAGCGCAGGTAGAAGTCACGCATTTGTGCTTTGCAATCGCATAGACGAGTCCGCGATCACGTCGGTCTATGATGTTGTGCACCGTGATCGCGTGGGAAAGTCCGCGATCGCGTAGGGTTAAATTTGGGTTATGGAAAACTGTCGTGTTCGCTTAGAGTAAGTGGAGTAGAGGTAGAAGTCACGCGTTTGTGCTTCGCGATCGCGTGGATGAGTCCACGATCGCGTAGGTCTGTGATGTTGTGCATCGCAATCGCGTGGGAAAGTCCGTGATCGTGTAGGGTTAAATCTGGGCTGTGGAAAAACTGTTCTTCGCGATCGCGTAGAGCAAATGGCTAGGCGTGGAGTTTAAGTTCTGAAAATGGGACTTCGTCCCATTTTCCATTTTTAACGATTTGTATCTCGGATTGAGGTAATATTTGGGAGATTTTCAGAGGAAATAACGGGGTAAGTGTTCTTAACTCAATGTTGGTTAAATTACCCGAATTCATTGTTGTTTTTATCATTTAATAGATGAATTAAGTTGGAAAAGTTTGAAAACCCTCTTGGATAAATTTGCGGATTTGAAGGTCGAATTGTTATCGGAATTTAGTAATTTTGGTATAGTTAGACTCGTGGTTGAATGGGCATTCATATTTTGTAACTTTTGTCGGGTTCCGAGACGTGGGCCCCACGGGCGATATTTGAGATAAATTTCAGATTTTTATGAAAAATTAGCATTTTCTTATGGAATTAATTCCAATAAATTTTATGGTCTGAATCAAATTATTTGTGGCTAGATTCGAGTCATTTGGAGACCAATTCACGAGGCAAAGGCATACCGGAGTAAAGAACTACACGGTTTGAGTTAAGTAACACTTCTAAACTTGGTTCTGAGGGTATGAATCCCCGAATTTGGTATGATATAAAGTTTTTGGAGGTGACACACACGGTAGGTGACAAGCATGTGGACGTGCACCATATAAATTGTGTCGTGAATAAATCTTGTGCAGTTGTAAGATTAATGAATCTTGTTATTATGTGAACATTCTCCACGTGTTAGAGAAATTGAGCTAAGGCTCCTATTAAAGATCATATTTAGGCTGCGTGCCAATATTTTGGGACCCATGGGGTTGTGTTGCTGTTGAATTAATTGTTCAAAAATATACATTTCACACTCAGTAAGATTTGTCAATTGTGAGGATATTTATGGGATTGAGCTGCCCGCCTACAGCGGACACGGAGATTGTTATATTTTAGAGTACTCTCAGTTAGAGACTATCAAGGTAGCTGCTTAGCGTCCGCTGACCTTGTCTCTCTTTCCTTCAGTTATTGTACTTTTTTATACTTTTAGACAGTGGTTTTTATCAGTCAAACATTGTATTCATATTAGATGATCATGTACTCAGTGACACCGGGTTTTGGGAGTGTTATATTTGAAATTGTGAGTTTCTTCCGCTGAATTTAATTATTATGTTTTCAAATTTAAAAGATACGATAGTTTATTGAGATTTGTGGCTTGCCTAGTATTGAGATAGACGTCATCACGAAAGGTGAGATTTTGGGTCATGACACAAATCCACCTGAGGTTCTACAACAGGTGTTGCTGCTCGAGCGATAGACTGAGCTCTATCTCGGCCTCTGGCGCGACCTCGGCCTCTACCCCTGGTCATAGTTTCCACCGTGGGCTCTGGCTCTTGTCCTGTGGTAGATGTAGTACATGTTCTCACCATCTGCGAGAGAACAAGAATAAAATGGTCCAATCATCGATGATAGAATAAAATCACACGAAAAAATAAGAAATAAGTGATATTGTTCCTAAACTCCATAGCCTCTAAGAGATAAGTACATATGTCTCCGTACCGATCCTTCAGACTCTACAAATTTTGCTGGTGACTCGTGAGACCTAGGTAACCTAGTGCTTTGATACCAACTTGTCATGACCCGAAATGCCCACCTCTGGGGCCGTGATGACGCTAATATTTCATTTGCTAGGCAAGCCAATGTTTGAATAATTTTAACCATTTTTAATAATTTATCTTAATTTAATAGTAAAGAGACCAACAACTGAGGTAATATATGAAATTTAAATGAACAAACCAAAATAATATCGATGTCTAAATACCATCCCAGAACTGGAGTCATAAGTGCACGAGCTTCTAGAATAATACAAACAAGGGTGTGAATAAAAATAAGGTTGTCTGAAAGAAAGCACACAACTAAGATAAAGTGGAAGGGGACTTCAGAGCTGCGAATGTCATGCAGCTATACCTCAAGTCTCCTCTGATAGCTGAATCTGAGCAAATCTACAGTACGCCATTGGGACCAACTCCGGTATCCGTACAAGAAGTGCAGAGTGTAGTATGAGTACAACTGACCCCATATACTCTGTAAGTGCCGAGCCTAACCTCAACGAAGTAGTGACGAGGCTAAGGCAAGTCGCTTACATTAACCTGTACGCAATAATAATAATAATAATAATAATAATAATAATAATAATAATAATAATAATAATAATAATACTAATACTAATACTAATACTAATACTAATAATAATAATAATAATAATAATAATAATAATAATAACAAGAATAGAGGTAAAACATTTAAATCATATCAATAACTGAAGTCAATTCAACAGTCATAGCCAAACATTTCTTTTACCATTCCATTGCGGCGTGCAACCCGTTCCAACAATATAATCCTTTAATTAATTTTCGGTGCGGCGTGCAACCCGCTCCAACAATATACACTTAGAACAAATCCATCGCGGCGTAAAATTCGCTCCACCAATATAATATAACAACACTTGAATGTAAAAATACTCCAATAATTAACACATTTAATAAGAAATTATTAGGCAACAAGGCATCCAATAATTATGATTTATTGAGGAAACAAGTGATGACAAGTAGCAATTAATTGTGGAAATCAAGGAGAAAATAGGCAATTTAATATTTAATATGCTAAATGTCAAGTAGCAATTAAGACACATAAATCAAGTAAGCATGTAGCAAATTATAACATGAATTCAAGGCGTAATATTGGGCAAGGAATATGAGAGAAATAATTAATGCATGATTTACAATAATTTATTATTTTCATATAAATATGCAAACAATAATTTAAAGACGTATAGGCACTCGTCACCTCGCCTATATGTCATTACACATGAAATTCACGTAACAAATAATTCAAGGGTTCTATTCTCTCAAGTCAATGTTAACCACGACACTTACCTTGTTTTGCAATTTCAAGTGATCACTCGACCACTTCTTTTCCTTTCAAATTAGTCCCTAAACCAATCAAACCTATCAAATTATTGGCCAACAAATCAATTGGAGCTTTAGAAATTATTCACAATTCGGAAGAGACTTAATTTAAGTCATTTTCGGAAAAGTCAATCAAAAGTCAATGTGGGGTCTATTTTTCGGAACCCAACGAAAAATCACGAAATCTGGACACCCATTCCGATACGAGTTCAACCATGCTAAAATTATCAAATTCCGACATCGAATTGTCTTTCAAATCCTAAATTTTCGTTTTTGGAAAGTCTTACCAAAATTCCAATGTTTTCCATCTAAATTCGAAATAAACGATTAATATAAACATGGATTTATGAAATATAATCACTTTCGGATATATAACACTTACCCAAACTGAAGTCGTGAAGAACGCTTTTGGAATCGCCAAAATCCGACACTCAAAACTCAAAAATGAGTAAAATGGCTAACACCCGATTTTATTATTATCTGCAGTCTTTTCGCACCTGCGGACCCATAACCGCATCTGCGGTTCTTCTTTTGCAAAGAATCCACTGCATCTACGGTTCCTGCCAAGGCTGTCCTTCTTCCGCTTCTGCGGTTGCCTTTACTCTTTTGCGGACTCACTTCTTCGAGAAGCAGTCTGCTTCTATGGTCACACTTGCATCTGCGATCGACAAGCCGCTTATGCGTCTTCACAGATGCGGCAAAGGCTTCGTACATGCGCACACTTCCTTTCCCCTTCCAACTCCGCTTATGCGAGCCCAAACACGCTTATGCGAGCCCAAACTCGCTTCTGCGAGCTCGCACCTGGGAGATAATTTCCGCAGGTGCGATTACATCAGTAGGCAGCAAATTCTCAACTTTGTTCTAAATCCAAATTTGATTCGTTAACCATCCGAAACTCATCTGAGGCCCCCGAGACCTCAACCAAATATACCATCAAGTCCTAAAACATCATACAGACCTAATCGAGGTCTCAAATCATGTCAAACAACGTCAAAACTATAATTTGCGCCTCGATTCGAACTTAATAAATTTATGAAAATTTCAATTCTAAAACTCGCGTCGAAACACATCAAAATAGTCCAGAATGACTTCAAATTTGGCGCACAAGTCATAAATGACATAACGGAGCTATTCCAACTCTCAGAATTTCAATACGAGTCTGATATCAATAAAGTCAAATTCACGGTCAAACATTGGAATCTTTAAGCTTTCAAACTTCTAATTTTCAATAAATGACGATAACTCAAGCTATGGACCTCCAAATTAAATTGCGGGCATACGCCCAAGTCCCAAATTACGATACGGACCTACCAGAACCGACAAAATACCGATCCGGGTCTGTTTGCTAAATGTTGACCGAAGTCAACTCAAATGAGTTTTGAAGATCCATTTCACATTTTAATCAATTTTTCACATATAAACTTTCCGAAAAAATTTACGCACTGTGAACGCAAGTCGAGGAATACTGAAAGGTGCTATTCAAGGTCTCATAACACAGAAATGAATGTTTAAAATTAAAGATGACATATTGAGTCATCACAGCAATACCGTAGTGATGTGTTTAAAATAAAGAGTGTTATTTCTTTCGAAGTTGTAGTAGTCTCTTGACTCTACTAAGTTGTAATATTATAGTGATAATATTGGTCCACTCGGGTATTGTATTTTACCTCGTTAAAAGAGTTGGTGACGTTGTTACTCTCTTGTGTTATTATTATTTGCTATAGATATTATTCCTAGGCGGGATTATTATTATTCCCAATATTAGTCAGTTGACAATTAGCTCTCAATCTGTTTATTTGCAGGGTTAATTTCACATTTCATTTTTGTTTGTTTACCTTTTTTTTATTTATGTACAGTGAGACTTCTCTATAACAACCATCATTTATAACACTCTTTACTATAACGACAAGTTTTCTTTGGAACCAATATTTCATGTTATGTTATAATATGTATGTTCTCTATAACAACACTTAACTATAGCAGCCAAAATATATTGGAACAAACGAGGATGTTATAGAGAGGTTCGGTTGTAGTTAATTAATCTACTTTTATGACCGTCTTATTGTACTTTGACGAATGGGAGTTTTGGCGTTACTGGTAAAGTTGTTGTCATATGACCAGGAGGTTACGGGTTCGAGCTATGGAAACAATCTCTTGCATAAATGCAAGATAAGGCCATGTACAATAGACCCTTGTGGTCCGATCCTTTCCCGAACCCACGCACAGCGAGAGCTTGATGCACTTCTCTTTTATTATACTTTGACATATGCCTCAAATTAACTTTTATGCTGATGTAGCCATAAAGTAATTGCAAGTTGGTTCTTTATGTAGGTTTTATGTGCCGGAGAGAATCTTGCTACAAATGAAACTACAAAATGCATGATTAATCTTTTTTGGCATTTTCAACAAATAGTACCAGCTGCCACCTTGGCATCAGCATGCTCATTGCTATAGCCTCAGCAGGAAATGGAATTGGAATCCATTTTATCACCTGAGGAAGATTTTAACATTTCTACGATGCTAACATAATTTCTCATTAACTAATTATATTGGTTCTTTTTATTCTGTTGGGGACTTTTTGTTTTTTACTCAGAGATAAAGAAATATTTCCTTTTTTGTTTAACCAAAAAACAAACATTGCATGAAAAAGTAAATGAACGCATTAAAAGTCAGCAGCAAACAAGGCTTCTAGCAAAACTTTGGACGATTTCTACGATTAATTTTTACAATATGAAAAAATGAATTGGTTTCCACACTACTAAAAAAATGCCAAAAAGCGTCCACAAAAATCGACCGAAATCGGTCGGAATCCATAAAAAGTTGACCGATTTTCGACCGTTTTCAATTAGTCGATAAAATAATAGTCGCAAACGGAGAGCAATCACAGACGGTCGATATTTTTCAACTGAAGTCAGCCGATAACTATCAACGCACTTTGACCAAGTTGTATGTCACAATATAAAGTTACCGACCGAATTCGGTCGGAATTTTAATTATTCATTGTTTTTAAAATTATTCAATTCCGACCAAAATCGGTCGACATTTTTAAAATATATAATTATTTATTTTTATTTAAAATTGTTAATTTTGACTGAAATTGGTCGGTCGGTCGGTATTTTAATTATTCATTATTTTTAAAATTATTCAATTCTGACCGAAATCGGACGGTATTTTTAAAATATATAATTATTATTTTTTATTTAAAATTATTAATTTCAACAGAAATCGGACGATATTATTTAAGTAATTAAAATTAAAATCAAAAAGACTGACCGAAATCGGTCGGTAAATTTGATTTTTTGGGAAATCAGATGAACATTTCAGACCGAAGTCGATTAGTTTTCTGGGTAATTGTTTGGCAGAATATAGCTGTTTTATAGATGCACCACCTGCCAACAACCAATCACCTATAATGGCAGCATTACATTTGCTGTCATTCAAACAACAACAACAATAATAACAATATTAACAAATACAATAACAACTATCAAAACTATATTAACAAAACATTATCACCATCTCCATCTCCACTAAACTATATTAACAAAATATCATACCCAACAACAAAACGTTTCATAAGTTAACAGTTCAAACATCATTCAATGAGTATTTTGTACTACATCATCTTCATCTCCACTACTATAGCATTCATCGTCGGTATGGTTCAAAGGATTAGCATTTAGGTAAGGCTCACGAGACCGAGGAATGGGGAAAGCACCACTAGCAAGACGATTGGCTAGCTGACCTTGAAGGATATTAAATTGTTGGCCCCTCTTTTCCAACTGAACTTGAAGGGTATCAAATTGTTTATCTATCTTTTGTTCTCTAACCTTTGTCTCTTCAAGATCTACTGTCAGATTTGCGATCTTCTTCTCCATAGACGAGAGAGTCGACCTATTAATTGTCTCGCTCTGGACAGATGTGATGACCCAAAAGATCATCTTTAAATTTAATAATTAATTCTGTGTTCTAAGACCTCAAAAAGTACTATTTATCATTCCTCTACTTGCGTGTGTAGTCTATACAATTTTCTGAAAAGTTTTATGTGAAAAATGGATTAGAATGTGAAATAGAGACTTAAAACTCTATTAAGTTAATTTTGGTCAACATTTTGAGCAATCGGACCCGAATCAGTATTTTGACAGTTCCGTAGGTCCGTATCGTGATTTGAGACTTGAGAGTATGCCCGAAATTTAAAGGCTAAAGATTTCAAAGTTTGACCACGAAGTTGACCTTTTGATATCGGAGCCGGAATCTGATTCTTGAAATTATAATAGCTCCGGTATGTCATTTATGACTTGTGTGCCAAATTTGAAGTTATTCCGAGTTCATTTAACATGTTTTGACACAAGTTTTGTATATTGAAAAGTTTGAAACTCAAAAGTTCGAATCGAGGTGTGAATTGTTATTTCGATATTGTTTGATGTGATTTGAGACCCCAAGTAGGTCCGTGTTATATTATAGGATTGGTTGGTATAATTGGACGAGGTCCTGAAGGGCTCGGGTGAGTTTCAGATGAGTTTCGCATCATTTTTGCAAAAACTACTAGTTCTGGTTCTGGCGTTTCGCACGTGCGACTTTTGGAGCGCAGGTGCGGTATCGCTTCTGCGGCTCCTTCATGCGCATATGCACAGCCGCAAATGCAGCTCAAGTTCCGCAGATGCGGACACACACTGGGCAAGCCATTTCGCAGATGCGAGATTTTTCTCGCAATGCGAGCTTGCAGGTACGGAAATGCCAGGACAGTGTTAAAAACGAAGGCTTCCGAGATATATTTCTCATTTTGGTCATTTTGAGCTCGGGTAAGGCGAATATTTCGGCGATTATTCATGGGAAAAAATTGGGATAAATGTTCCTTATCTTATATTGATTATATTTCATGATTCCATACTCATTTACATCATGAATCCGTGAATTTATGGAAGAAAAATCAGATTTTTATAAAATCTTCCAAAAATGTAAAATGAAGGTTTAAAAGCCAATCCGATGTCGAAATTTGATAATTTTTGTATGGTTGGATTCATCTCGAAACGGGTGTTCGAATTTTGTAATTTGTTTTTGAGATTTAAGACGTGGGCCCCACTGTTGAGTTTTTAGATGAATTTTGGATTTTAATCCGAAAAACAAGCAAATTTATATGGAATTAATTCTTACGATTTGTATTGAATATATTGAATTGTTTATGACTAGATTTGAGGATTTAGGACATTAATTCGCGAGGCAAGGGTGTTATTGGAAACTTTAAATTTGGTTGCAAAGCGAGGTAAGTATCGTGGTTAACCTTGACTTGAGAGAATAGAACCCTTAAACTATCTGTTATGTGAGATGCATGTGTATGACGTATAGGCAAGGTGACGAGTGTCTATACGTCGTCAAATTAATTGTTTGCATAATTACTTGAAAAATCATAAATCGTTTTAAATCATGAATTAATTATTATATTAATTGTTTCATTCATATTCCTTGTCAAATATTAATTCTTGAATTCTTGCAATAATTGTCACATGCCTATTTGATCATTATTCGTGAAATAATTATTCATTTAATTATCGATGAATATTTTCGAAGGTGAAGTCAGTATTTTGGTATTGAATTGATTGATAAGTGTATATCCCCGCACTTAAATACTTTTCGGAATTTATATTATTATTTTTATGGTAAGGAAGAGTGTAAAAGCACGAAGGGTATTTCCGTACAATTTGTGAGTGTAAGAGCACGAAGGATGTTGTCGTGCCATTTGTGAGTGTAAAAGGGCGAAGGGTGTTGTCGTGCTATTTTAGAGTGTAAGAGCACGAAGGGTGTTGCCGTACCATTTGTGAGTATAAAAGCACGAAGGGTGATGCCGTGTCAAATGAGAGTAAAAGCACGAAGGGTGGTGTCGTGCCATTTTTATATTATCATTTGCTCATTTTATTGTTGATAAATTAATTGGCTGCTAAGTGACACTCCTCCTGCTGAAATTATGATACCCTTCCGCTTCGCATGTTCCCTCCAAATTTATAAATTGTTATTTATTGTATTATTGTTACTTCGTATTTGTATATATTTGTACAGGTTGTTTATGTATGTGTCTTGTCATAGCATCGTCATCACTTCCTCGAGGTTAGGCTCGATACTTACCAGTACATGGGGTTGGTTGTACTAATATTGCACTCTGTACTTCTTGTACAGACTTCGGAGTTGATCCCAGCGGCATACATTAGATTTTCTCGGATACAACTACCAGTGGAGACTTGAGGTATAACTACACAATGTTCGCAGTTCTGAAGTCCCCTTCTATATTATCTTAGTTGTGTATTATATTTCAAACAACTTGAATTTTATTCAGAGCTTTATTTGTATTATTCTAGAAGCTCGTGCACTTGTGACTCCAGTTCTGGGATGATATTTAGTTATCGCAATTATTATGGATTATTTCAGACATTATTTTCGCATTTGTTTCTTTGTTATTAATTAGTTTAAAATTATTTTAAAATGGCTAATATTATTCTGACGTTAGCTTGCCTAGCAAGTGAAATGTTAGTCGTCATCATGGTCTCGAAGGTGGAAATTTCGGGTCGTGACAGTTGGTATCAGAGCACTAGGTTATTTAGGTCTCACGAGGCACGAGCAAGCTTAGTAGAGTCTGAAGGATCGGTACAGAGACGCCTGTACTTATCTTTCAGAGGCTATAAAGTTTAGGAGCAATATCACTTCTTTCTTATTCTGTTGTGCGAATTTATTATATCATAGATGATTGAACAATTCTTTTCTTATTCTCTCGCAGATGGCGAGAACACATAATACATCTACCGACGGACAGGGACCAGAGCCCTCGGTGGCAACTATGACCAGGGGTAGTAGTCGAGGTCGAGGTCTTGCTAGGGGCCGAGGCAGAGGCAGAGGTAGAGCTCAGTCTAGACCTCGAGCAACAACACATGTTGTAGAACCTCAGGTGGATCTTCAGGAGGAGGTTCCCATTCAAGCTGTACCAGTTGGACCAGTTCATGTCTCAGAAGGATTTATATCTACTCCAGTGCTTCAAGACGCTCTAATCCATTTAGTAAGTCTTATGGAGGGTGTGGCCCAGAATGGTACATTTCCAGTGGCACCAGCCATCTCACAGGATGGGGGAGGAGCACAAACTCCCACTAGTCCCGCTCCGGAGCAGATGGCTCCCCAAAATCAGGCTCCAGCAGTCCCTCCAGTTGGGGTAGTTCAGCTAGTTATTGCGGCACATGTCGGTGATAGGCCCGCCATGTCTTCTGAGACCTTATTGAGACTAGATAAGTTTACTAAGCTCTTTCCAGTTCACTTCAGTGGTACACCTTCTAAGGACCCACAAGATTATCTTGACCGCTGCCATAAGGTATTGCGGAACTAGGGTATGGTTGAGACCAATGGGGTCAATTTTGCTGTATTGCAGATGACAGGTTCTACCAAGAGGTGGTGGAGAGATTATACATTGACCATACCAGTTGGATTTTCTGCATTGACCTAGGAACAGTTCTCACGACTATTTCTAGAGAAGTTTCTCCCTATCACATTGAGAGAGGATTATCGCAGGCAATTTGAGCGTTTACAGCAGGACAGTATGACTGTTACTTAGTATGAATACCATTTTGTGGATTTAGCCTGTCATGCTCTCCTTTTACTACCTACTGAGGGAGAGAAAGTGAGGAGGTTTATTGAAGGACTCACTCACCCTATCAGGCTTCAGATGGCCAAGGAAGATGGAAGTGAGATTTCCTTTCAGTCGGCTGCTAATGTCGCGAGGAGGATCGAGATGGTTCTTACACAGGAGAGAGGAAAGAGGTCTGATAAGAGGCCTCGTCATTTTGGTGGTTTCAGTGGTGCCTCGTCTGGAGGCAGAGGTAATTTTGGTAGGGGTCATCCTCCCAGACCATTTCATTCAGGACTTCAGGCATCTTCCGGTGCTTCAGGGAGTCACAGTCCTATTATGTCTTACTCTAGGAAGCCAGCATTTAGTGCACATGCAGCTCCTATCAGTGCACCACCACTCCAGAGTCACTACAATGGTTATTCGGACCATTCGGGTCAGCAGTCACCGTAGTCGAGGTCCCGTTATACTTATGGTGATCTGAGGCACATTGCTAGATTCTGCCTCATGTCTCAGGGCAACATGCAGCAGCAGGGTTCTCGTGCTATGGTTCCAACACCGGTATCTTCACCATTTGCTCAGCCAGCTAGAGGTAGGGGTCATGCAGCTAGATGTGGAGGTCAGACCGTTAGAAGTGGAGGTTATACCGTTAGAGGTGGAGGCCAGCCAGTTAGAGGCCATCCCAGGGATGCAGTTCTGAGTGGTGGGGCCCAGCCCCGATTTTATGCTTTTCTAGCTAGGTCTGAGGCTGAGTCATCTGATGTTTTGATCACATGTATTATTCCAGTCTGCCATAGAGATGCTTCAGTACTATTTGATCTAGGATCTACTTATTCTTATGTGTACTCTTATTTTTCTTCATATCTGGTGATTCCTCGTGATTCTCCGAGTGCTTCTGTGTGTGTGTCCACTTGGGAGATTCTATCATGGTAGATCATGTCTATCATTTGTGTGTGGTTACTATTAAGAGTCTTGAGACCAGTGTGGATCTTCTACTTCTTGATATGGTAGATTTTTATTTCATCTTGGGAATGGATTGGTTGTTATCTTATCATGCTATATTGGATTGTCATGTCAAGACGGTGACCCTAGCCATGCTGGGGTTACCTCGATTAGAGTGGAAATGAACTCTTGGTCATTCTACCAACATGGATATTTCTTATATGAAGGCTTGGCGTATGGTCGATAAAGTGTGTCTAGCCTATTTGGCTTATATCCGCGATCCCAGTGTGGATGTTCCTTCTATGGACTCAGTACTAGTTGTCATGAATTCCCAGAAGTATTTCCTGCAGATTTACCGGGAATTCCACCCGGCAGAGATATTGACTTCTGTATTGATTTAGCTCCGTCACTCAACCCATTTCTATCCCACCATATTGTATGGCCCCGCTAGAGTTGAAAGAATTGAAGGAGAAGTTACAAGATTTACTTTATCAGGGATTCATTAGACCTAGTATCTCACCCTGGGTTGCACCAGTACTATTTGTATAAAAGAAAGATGGTTCAATGCGAATGTGTTTAGATTATCGGCAGTTAAACAAGGCTACTATCAAGAACAAGTATCCACTTCCAAGAATTGATGACTTATTCGATCAGCTTCAGTGTGCCAAGGTATTTCCAAAGATCGACTTGAGGTCTAGTTACCATCAGTTGAAGATTAGGGCATCTAATGTCCCTAAGACAGCTCTTTGGACTCGGTACGGGCATTACAAATTCCTAGTGATGTCATTTGGGTTGACAAATTCCCTAGCAGCATTCATGGATTTGATGAATCGGGTGTTCAAACCCTATTTGGATTCTTTTATTGTTGTATTCATTGATGATATCTTGATTTACTCTAGCAGTCGAGAGGAGCATGAGCAACATCTTTGGAGTGTGCTTCAGACTTTGAAGAATAATCAGTTATATGCCAAATCTTTAAAATGTGAATTTTGGTTAGACTCAGTTGCCTTTTTGGGACATGTTGTATCGTCAGAAGGCATAAAAGTGGATCCTAAGAATATTGAGGCTGTTCAGAATTGGCCTAGACCTACTTTAGTTACAGAGATCCGGAGTTTCCTGGGCTTGGCAGGTTATTATCATCGGTTAGTGGAAGGGTTTTTGTTATAGAAAGCCCATTGACCAGGCTGACCCAAAAAGGTGTCCATTCAGATGGTCAAACGAGTGTGAGTTGAGCTTTCATAAGCTCAAGACTGCTTTGACTACGGCACCAGTGTTGGTATTAACCATTGGTTCAGGATCTTATACGGTGTATTGTGATGCATCTCGCATTGGGCTTGGTGCAGTATTGATGCAAGATGGCAGGGTGATTGCATATGCGTCGCGGAAGTTGAAAGTTCACGAGAAGAATTATCATGTTCATAACTTAGAATTGGCAGCTATTGTTCACGCGCTGAAGATTTGGAGGCATTACCTCTACGGAGTCTCGTGTGAGGTATTTACTGATCATCGTAACCTTCAGTATCTGTTCAAACAAAAGGATCTCAATTTGAGGAAAAGAAGATGGTTGGAGCTGTTGAAGGACTATGATATCACTACTTTGTATCACCCCGGAAAGGCCAATGTAGTGGCTGATGCTTTGAGTAGAAAGGCTGTGAGTATGGGCAATCTTGCATATATTCCGGTGGGTGAGAGACCATTAGCTGCAGATGTTCAGATTTTGGCTAATCAGTTCATAAGGTTAGATGTTTCATAACTCAGTCGGGTTCAAACTTGCACAGTCGCTCGGTCTTCTTTATATAAGCGCATCAACGAATGACAGTATGATGATCCTCATTTACTTGTCCTTAAAGACACGGTGCGGCACGGTGATGCCAAACAAGTTGCTGTGGGGGAAGATGGAGTTCTACGGATGTAGGGTCGTATTTGTGTGCCTAATGTGGATAGGCTTCATGAATTAATTCTGGAAGAGGCCCACAGTTCCAAGTATTCTATTCATCTAGGTGCCGCCAAAATGTATCAAGATTTGCGGAAACATTATTGGTGGAGGAGAATGAAGAAAGATATAGTTGCATATGTAGCTCGGTGTCTGAATTGTCAGCAAGTTAAGTTGAGTATTAGAGACCTGGTGGTTTGCTTCAGAAGTTAGAAATTCCTGAGTGTAAGTGGGAGCGTATCACTATGGATGTTGTTGTTGGGCTTCCACGGACTCTAAGAAAATTCGACGCAGTTTGGGTCATTATGGAGAGGTTGACCAAGTCAACATATTTCATTCTAGTGGCAGTTACCTATTCTTCAGAGCGACTAGCTAAAATTTACATCCGTGAGATTGCCCGCCTTCACGGTATGCCCGTCTCTATTATTTCAGATCGAGGTACGCAGTTTACCTCACACTTCTGGAGGATTGTGCAGCGTGAGTTAGGCACGCGGGTTGAGTTGAGTACAACATTTCATCCATAGACAGACGGACAGTCAGAGCGCACTATTCAGATATTGGAAGATATGCCTCGTGCTTGTGTTATAGACTTTGGAGGTTCTTAGGATCAGTTCATGCCACTTGCGGAGTTTGCCTATAATAATAGCTACCATTCGAGAATTCAGATGGCTCCATATGAGGAATTATACGGAAGGCGATGTCGTTCGCCAGTTGGCTGGTTTGAACCGGGAGAGGCTCAGTTGTTGGGTACCGATTTGGTACAGGATGCCTTGGATAAGGTCAAAATTATTCAGGATCGACTTCGCACAGCTAAATTAGGAAAAAGAGTCATGCCGATCATAAGGTTCGTGATATTGCATTCATGGATGGAGAAAGAGTATTGCTCCGGGTTTCACCTATGAAAGGTGTAATGAGGTTTGGAAAGAAGGGCAAGTTGGGCCCTAGGTATATTGGACCCTTCGAAATTCTTGAAAGGGTGGGTGAAGTAGCCTACAGACTTGTATTACCACCAAGTTTATCAGCGGTTCATCCGGTGTTCCATGTGTCTATTCTTCAAAAATATCATGGTGATTCGTCCCATGTCTTAGATTTCAGCTCAGTCCAAATGTACAAAGATTTGACTTATGAAGAGGAGCTATTAGCTATTCTAGCCCGGCAGGTCCGACAGTTGAGATCTAAGAGTTTTCCTTTAGTTCGAGTGTGATGGAGAGGTCAGCCGGTAGAAGCATCTACCTGGGAGTCTGAGTCGGACAAGCAGAGTAAATATCCATACCTTTTCACCAGCTCAGGTACTTTATTTTAATTCCGTTCGAGGACAAACGTTTGTTTTAGAGGTGGAGAATGTGATGACCCAAAAGGTCATCTTTAAATTTAATAATTAATTCTATGTTCTAAGACCTTGAAAAAAACTATTTATCATTCCTCGACTTGCGTGTGCAGTCCGTATATTGACAGTTTTGAGTTGACTTTGGTCAACATTTTGAGCAAACGGACCCGGATCAGTATATTGACAGTTTTGTAGGTCCGTATCGTGATTTGGGATTTGGGCATATGCCCGAAATTTAATTTGGAGGTCCCTAGCACAAGTTATGACCATTTAATGGAAACTAGAAATTTAAAGGCGAAAGATTTCCAAGTTTGACCATAGGGTTGACTTTTTGATATCGGAGCCGGAATCCGATTCTGAAAATTAGAATAGCTCTGTTATGTCATTGATTACTTGGTGCCAAATTTGAAGTCATTCCGGATTCATTTAACATGTTTCGGCACAAGTTTTGTAAATTGTAAAGTTTGAAACTCAAAAGTTCGAATCGAGGTGTGAATTGTAATTTTGATGTTGTTTAATGTGATTTGAGACGCCCGAGTAAGTCCGTGATATGTTACGGGACTGGTTGGTATGATTGGATGAGGTTCCGAGGGGCTCGGGTGAGTTTCAGACGAGTTTCGGATCATTTTTGCAAAAACTACCAGTTCTGGTTCTGGTGTTTCGCACTTGCGACTTTTGGAGCGCAGGTGCGGTATCGCTTTTGCAGCTCCTTCATGCCAATCTGCACAGCCGCAAATGCTCTCAAGTTTCGCAGATGCAAACATATTCTGGGCAAGCCATTTCGCAGATGTGAGATGTTTCTCGCAAATACGAGCTCGCATGTGCGAGCCCAGGCACCGCAAGTGTGGAAATGCCTGGGCAGTGTTAAAAACGAAGGCTTCCGAGATAGTTTTCTCATTTTGGTCATTTTGAGCTCGGGTAAGGCGAATCTTTGGGCGATTTTTACGGAGAAAAATTGGGATAAGTGTTCCTTATCCTATATTGATTATTGATTATATTTCATAATTTCATACTCATTTACATCATGAATCCATGAATTTATGGAAGAAAAATTAGTTTTTTATATAATCTTTCAAAAATGTAAAATGAGGATTTGAAAGCCAATCCGATGTCGGAATTTGGTAATTTTTATATGGTTGGACTCATCTCGAAACGGTGTTATGATTTCGTAAATTTTCCCGATATTCGAGACGTGGGCCCCACTGTTAATTTTTGAGATGAATTTCGGATTTTAATCCGGAAAATTAGCAAATTATGGAGTTAATTCCTACGATTTGTATTGAATATATTGAATTATTTATGACTAGATTTGAGGATTTCGGACACTAATTCGCGAGGCAAGGGTGTATTGAAAACTTGCAATTTGGTTGCAAACAGAGGTAAGTGTCATGGTTAACCTTGATTTGAGGGAATATAACCCTTAAATTATTTGTTATGTAAGATGCATGTGTATGATGTATAGGCAAGGTGACGAGTGTCTATACGTCGTCAAATTAATTGTTTGCATAATTACTTGAAACATTATAAATCGGTTTAAATCATGAATTAATTATTATATTAATTGTTTCACTCATATTCCTTGTCAAATATTAATTCTTAAATTTCTGTAATAATTGTCACATGCTTATTTGATCATTATTCATGAAATTATTATTCATTTAATTATTGATGAATATTTTGGAAGGTGAAGTTAGTATTTTGGTATTGAATTGATTGATAAGTGTATATCCCCGCACTTAAATACTCTTCTGAATTTATATAATTAATTTCATGGTAAGGAAGAGTGTAAAAGCATGAAGGGTGTTGTCGTCCCATTTGTGAGAGTAACAGCACGAAGGGTGTTTCCGTGCCATTTGTGAGTGTAAAAGCACGAAGGTGTTGTCGTGTCATTTGTAAGTGTAAGAGAACGAAGGGTGTTGCCGTGCCATTTGTGAGTGTAAGAGCAGGAAGTGTGTTGCCGTGCCATTTGTGAGTGTAAAAGCATGAAGAGTGATGCCGTGCCATTTTTATATTATCATTTGCTCATTTTATTATTGATAAATTAATTGGTTGCTAAGTGACACTCCTCCTGCTGAAACTATTATATCCTTCCCCTTCGCATGTTCCCTTTCAATTTATAAATTGTTATTTATTGTATTATTGTTACTTTGTATTTGTATATATGTGTATAGGTTATTTATGTACGCGTCTCATAGCCTGGTCACTACTTTGTCGAGGTTAGGCTCGATACTTACCAGCACATGGGGTCGGTTGTACTGATATTGCACTCTGCACTTCTTGTGCAGACTTCGAAATTGGTCCCAACGGCGTACATTAGATTTGCCCGGATACAGCTACCAGTGGAGACTTGAGGTATAACTGCACAACGTTCGCAGTTCTGAAGTCCCCTTCTATATTATCTCAGTTGTGTATTATATTTCAAACAGCTTGAATTTTATTCAGACATTTATTTGTATTATTTAGAAGCTCGTGCACTTGTGACTCCAGTTCCAGGATGGTATTTAGATATCACGATTATTATGGATTATTTCAGACATTATTTCCGCATTTTTTTATTTGTTATTAATTAGTTTAAAATTATTTTTAAAATGGCTAATATTATTCTAACGTTGGCTTGCCTAGCAAGTGAAATGTTGGGTGCCATCATGGTTCCGAAGGTAGAATTTTGGGTCGTGACAGCGGAAGTCCCTATACCTTGCAATCCAACCCTGTAGTACCGAAATGATCTCTCTAGAAGGCCATATGATATCCCCATTTTAGGACCACCGACAACATCCAACCATATCTTCTGCGCTTCTTCGTCTGAAATGGGTGGTCGCTCGCCTTGCTCATTCTGTGGCAAGCTCTGAGTGTACTCCTTCACATTAGTCTTGTAGCGACCCTTTATTTAGAAGATAGAAAATTATTAACTATATAATATTATAAATATTAATTTCAAGTTATAGTAGTTGTGAAACTTACATATGTAGTATCGACCCAGTTCTCGACCCATCTACTTGGATCTGTCGGTGCCTTCTTCTTTCGGATGTGAGTCTCCATGAAGAACTCATCATAAGTCATCTTCCTCCCATATTATTTTTTTGCTACAAATATAATAAAACATGTTAACTAAATTAAAATATATTAATATAGTTCGATAAAAATAGATGTAAATATTTTAAGGAATTACCAGTAGTTTCCTCGCAGTCCCCATGCTTCTTACACCCACACAGTGCAAGAAGTCACCCTTCTCAGATGCTCGGGCCTTCTTTCCATGTTTACTCCTCTTTTCGAATTTCTCGATGGTCCACTGCCTCAATAGATCCTCTCATATATGCAGTAGAACCCATGAAGGCTTCTTGCTCTTCTTTCGAGCAGAGCTGAAGGAATCAGATAGTCTCATACGGTATTTAAACACAAAATTTTCAAGAATTTCACTGTTATGCCGGTCCTCCCAGGCACACTTAGTCTGCAAATGAAGTGTGTAATGGTAGATGAAAATATTGTTAATTTAATGCTTAAATAGATAAGAATTGTATTAAAACCTTAAATTGGTTGAAAATTTGCTCCACAAGCTCCGGTGGAAATTCACTCTAAGTCGCATAGGGTGCATCATACAACCGGCCAAGAGCTTCATTGATTATCTTTGTAGTCCGATGATTAGGTATGAACCTACAACATAGCAATTACATTAAATAAACAAGAGTAGCTATTATAATACAAAAAAAATAAAGAAGTAGTAAATAAATCTTACCCATTGCCTTCCGGCCTGATGATCATCCTATGATAACGATCATACCGTACTTCCTCTAGATCATCATCCTCCGATGAATCTGAAGCGTGCGTAGAAAGGGGGGCATCTGGCTCAACGCTATTATCCCGAAGGCGAAGTCTAGAAATGCTAGGAGACGAACTCCGTGGAGAGGGAGACAGGGTCGCTGATGAAGATGGTTGCGATCCACACCCCTGTAGCGATCTAAATCCTTGTTGCGATCCAGACCTATGCTGCGATCCGGCTGGCTGAAATCTAGATGGATGTGATCCAGCTGGTGATGAAGCAAATGGAGCAGATGACGGGCGTATCACCACATGGCCCTATGACTGCCGACTCAATGGACCCATGTAACTATATGCAGGATCATATGGAGGAAGCGGGGTATATCCCTGTGGCGGAGAATGGTAAGAATATTGATGGCCGGGCGAATGGCAGGTAGTCTGATGAGTAGATGTATATGGTGGAATATATGTGCGCCTAGAAGATTGTTGCCGGCCATCAGCAGCGGAGGGATGCAAGTGTGGAGTGGAAGTAAGTGAGGGTGTAGCACCATCATCATGATCAATAGGCCTCTTATCCTTCCTAGACCTACCTCGACCCCTACTGGTCATCAGCATAAATTAAAGAAAATATTAAAATTGAGAATATAAATGCTTGAAAAACTAACATGCTAGTCGTCTTCGAAGTATCCTTCCTCGTCCTAAAATTCTTCCTCTTCACTTATTTCATTTCATTAGGTGATTCTTCATCCTCATTTTCTATGATTGTTATTTCCTCCTTATCAACTTCTTCTAATATGCGTTGTGGATGCTCCAAGTCATTTTCTAACTGATCATCCACTATTTGGTTAACACTTGAGGTATCGTTTTGGTAATCAACATCTAGCACATTCTTAACTTCCACCCTACCAACAGGCTTAGTTTTGATTACAACCAACCAATCAGCATTATCCATCCGCAATAGATATGAAGCATAATATACTTGCCTAATGTTTTCTGCAATTATAAAAGAATCATAGAGATCATACTCTCTCTTTTTATTAACCTCAATTATATTGTACTGCGAGTGTACATTTGTACCTCTTCTAGGTGTTGGGTCAAACCACTTACATTGGAAAAGTATGATCTTCTTATTTGGCCAACCTGAATATGATAATTGTAGAATCTCTTTGATCACACCATAATAATTATTTTCCCCGTCCGGGTTGCCTTCACCACCTTTGACACACACGCCATTGTTCTTACTTTTTTTATACTTGGAGTATTCCTCGGTGTGAAATTTGTAACCATTCACAAAATACTTAGACATAGTTGTAACCGTAGGTGCAGGTCCCCAAGATATGTCTTTCAAAAATTGATTAATACCATTGTTTGGATTATTGACCTACATGTAATGTTAAATAAATCACAAGTAACCAAGCATATTCACAAGTGACCAAGTATGTATATTCACATGTGAGAAAGTATGTAAGATGCACTTACACACTCTTTAAACCATGCCTCAAATGTAGAATATACAGCATCATGGCCAAATTGACTCACGAAGTCACTGAGCGACACATTGAAACTTTTGTTAGTTGCATCAACCAAAATAAATAGTAGTCCATGTAAATTAATCTTACATCAACACTTACTTAAGAAAGGGTTGAACCTCCGGATAATTTAGCAACACATGATTTGAAGTTGATTTGTACTCCATACTACTTAGGCCCCTTTATGTTCGATCTTTAGAACATCGGTCTGGTTGATTGAATATGGTCATATGCTATATTCATATGTTGTTGCTACAACTTAAGTATTAATATAGCACTACATCTTATATATATATATATATATATATAAGATGTAGTGCTATATTAATACTTAAGTTGTAGCAACAACATATGAATATAGCATATGACCATATTCAATCAACCAGACCGATGTTCTAAAGATCGAACATAAAGGGGCCTAAGTAGTATGGAGTACAAATCAACTTCAAATCATGTGTTGCTAAATTATCCGGAGGTTCAACCCTTTCTTAAGTAAGTGTTGATGTAAGATTAATTTACATGGACTACTATTTATTTTGGTTGATGCAACTAACAAAAGTTTCAATGTGTCGCTCAGTGACTTCGTGAGTCAATTTGGCCATGATGCTGTATATTCTACATTTGAGGCATGGTTTAAAGAGTGTGTAAGTGCATCTTACATACTTTCTCACATGTGAATATACATACTTGGTCACTTGTGAATATGCTTGGTTACTTGTGATTTATTTAACATTACATGTAGGTCAATAATCCAAACAATGGTATTAATCAATTTTTGAAAGACATATCTTGGGGACCTGCACCTACGGTTACAACTATGTCTAAGTATTTTGTGAATGGTTACAAATTTCACACCGAGGAATACTCCAAGTATAAAAAAAGTAAGAACAATGGCGTGTGTGTCAAAGGTGGTGAAGGCAACCCGGACGGGGAAAATAATTATTATGGTGTGATCAAAGAGATTCTACAATTATCATATTCAGGTTGGCCAAATAAGAAGATCATACTTTTCCAATGTAAGTGGTTTGACCCAACACCTAGAAGAGGTACAAATGTACACTCGCAGTACAATATAATTGAGGTTAATAAAAAGAGAGAGTATGATCTCTATGATTCTTTTATAATTGCAGAAAACATTAGGCAAGTATATTATGCTTCATATCTATTGCGGATGGATAATGCTGATTGGTTGGTTGTAATCAAAACTAAGCCTGTTGGTAGGGTGGAAGTTAAGAATGTGCTAGATGTTGATTACCAAAACGATACCTCAAGTGTTAACCAAATAGTGGATGATCAGTTAGAAAATGACTTGGAGCATCCACAACGCATATTAGAAGAAGTTGATAAGGAGGAAATAACAATCATAGAAAATGAGGATGAAGAATCACCTAATGAAATGAAATAAGTGAAGAGGAAGAATTTTAGGACGAGGAAGGATACTTCGAAGACGACTAGCATGTTAGTTTTTCAAGCATTTATATTCTCAATTTTAATATTTTCTTTAATTTATGCTGATGACCAGTAGGGGTCGAGGTAGGTCTAGGAAGGATAAGAGGCCTATTGATCATGATGATGGTGCTACACCCTCACTTACTTCCACTCCACACTTGCATCCCTCCGCTGCTGATGGCCGGCAACAATCTTCTAGGCGCACATATATTCCACCATATACATCTACTCATCAGACTACCTGCCATTCGCCCGGCCATCAATATTCTTACCATTCTCCGCCACAGGGATATACCCCGCTTCCTCCATATGATCCTGCATATAGTTACATGGGTCCATTGAGTCGGCAGTCATAGGGCCATGTGGTGATACGCCCGTCATCTGCTCCATTTGCTTCATCACCAGCTGGATCACNAAAAATGATTATATAAAAATGATACTTTTCCAAAGAGCAAGTTTGATACTTGTGATATTAATTAGAAGAAACTATTTGAATTGCATTATAGAACTAGCACTACTAGAATAATGGCAAAACCCGTCCACAATAAATTATTTTTTGTTATATTAAAAAATCAATTGCCTTGGGCGGGAAAGAATAATTTCAAATATACCGACCGATTTCGGTCGGTATATTTGAAATATTTTAATTAAAAATTATTTTGATGGATAATATGCAAGTATGACAGGGTCTTGGTCAAATATTGATCAATTTCAGACCGATATCGGTCAGAATTTTTATATCTTTGTTGTGGGACCACTATTTCCGTTGTTAGAAATATTTTATTTGACTTTTGCGACCAATTACTTATTTTTCGACCGATTTCGGTCGGTATTTTGTGGACGGGTTTTGCCATTATTCTAGTAGTGCCAATTCTGTAATGCTATTCAAATAGTTTCTTCTAATTAATAGCACAAGTATCAAACTTGCTCTTAGGAAAAGTATGAGTTTTATATAATCATCCGAAAATAATAACAAAGAGGGCATTAAAACTTCAGCAACAAAGGTTAAGAATCATATAATTAAATGAAAGATTCAATCATAGCAAAAAATCTTCATAAAAAAATATATTCAATTTACCTAAAAATAAATCAAGAAATGTTATCCAGATTAGACAATTAGCACAAAACATAATCCAAAATATCATGTATAAAAAATGGCTGGAAAGAACGAATGAATGAAAGGAAAAAGGTATGGCATTAGCAAAACACTCCTAAAAGTAACAGGAAAGAAATAGTACCTGATTTTAGAGAGATTGCATGGAAGAAATTCTAAGGAAATGAAACACTGTAATAGTACAATTTTATCAAGGAATTAAAAGGGTGCAGCAGTTACAACTTTATGATGATTTACTCGGTTCATTTTACCTATCTTTACGAAATTGTCTTTTCATTTACTTGGTTTATTGTAGACTGTAGTACACATTTATGATCGTTGAAGGTAATTTACTTTTTGGTACAAAACTGTAATAGGAATAGTGTTTTAGAAAAAGGCAAAAATTGTCGCCCAACTTTTAATGGGTAATTTGGTAATTCAAGTTTGATATTTAGAAGTTCAACTTTTAGTATAATATATATATATAACAAGTTGACTCAGTTGATGGCTCGGATGGATGCTATTCTTGGGCCTGATTTTCAGAGCCATTTGAAACTTTTGTTTTCGATCACCAGTGGAGCTTCGTGGAAAAGGATTCGGAGAAAGAATCCCAAGATGAGTCAATGTTCAACATGATGAAGAAGTACGATCCTGACTCCCTTGCTATTAAGCTTTCTAACTTTCTTCGCCCTCACCACGACCTTCATATTCGTGAAAAGTGTGCTTATCTCCTCTGCAAGTTGCTTACTGATGATGATGACTTGTGTACTTGGCGCAATCTAAAGTGTCGCCACTCAATCAAGCATCAAGTGTATGATTCTTGATCATATATCCCTCAATCAAGAATCAGAGTTCATCATCCATCAGCTCCTTAAAACCGTTTGGAAGCTGGTTGATTCACTTCTACCAGATAACGCCTGGCCTAAATTATTGCCATCCTTGTACCAATGCGTCGCTGATTCCAGTTCAACCCAATACTTAAAAGGGGAAGCTTGCGCGATATTTACTACACTAGCTAAGGGCATAGGCGAAACAACAGTCCCTTGCGTAAAAGATTTGCCCCCAATATTCCTTAATGTACTGAGTGATGATACCCTCGATATCTACATGAGGATTGCCGCCACAGCCCACAAGATCTCTGATCACCTTCATTCAGTGCGTACCGAGTTCAAATGAAAATGGATATATATTGTTTCAACTCGTAGCATTTCAGATGTGCTTTTTTTTTGCTGGAAAACTGCTTAAATTTAAAGTATTAGTGTTGGAATAGTATAATTTTTATCCTTAGATTGCTTATTCACTTGTGATCATTAATTTGATATCAGTTGTTACCTTCAGATGTCAAGAACGATATTGAACTGATGAGAAATCGTCAGAGATAAACGTTCCACTTGCACCCATCAAAATTTCATTGTGCATGTTGAAATATGATAAAAGCAAACATATAGATTTTGTTATTCGTAGATAAAGTGATGTTCCTCCGATGTACTTGGTAATATTGTTATAATTTCTTCACAATTGTTATTCTGAATATCCTTTTGTAGATTATTC
This sequence comes from Nicotiana otophora, assembly GCA_000715115.1. Classification (NCBI taxonomy): domain Eukaryota; kingdom Viridiplantae; phylum Streptophyta; class Magnoliopsida; order Solanales; family Solanaceae; genus Nicotiana; species Nicotiana otophora. The sequence continues at coordinate 37,977 of AWOL01S0068797.1, forward strand.
CAGTTTGGTTGAATTGTCTGCCTATAAAGGGTGACGTGTATGAAGCCAAATATGTTCATGACCTACTACTATGTTCAATGGTTGAAAGGTAATTAGTTTGCTCCAGTTTTCATCCTTATCGGGTCTTCACATTAGTATTTCAAATCTTCATTATAATTTGATTCATATACTTTATTCGGTAAAGCTAGGAAGAAAGATTACAATATAGATTCTTTTGTTTTATAATTTTCGAATGCTAGCTCATATATTAATGCCTTTCTGTTCTTCAGAGTTTTACCAAATTTTGTCACTTGCAGGTTAGACAGACAGCCTATTGGTCCCAACTATCAGGGCCTTCCAAAGATTATTTCAGTTTTTGCAGAGGTTGGTTTGAAATCATAACTATTTTATGAGCTGTTCATATTGAGATTGACATAAAGATTTCTCAACTATGATTCTTTTATCTATTCTTGTAAGAAGAACATTTTACAAATTACATTTTTCTGTATTACTCGTTTGTTGAGGTATCTTCAGAAAACACTACCACCAGCCATGTGGGAATCAGCATGGTCTTATCTTTTGCCTCGGACAGGTGATGGAATTGAAATCCATTCTATCACCCAAGAAAGATGCTAACTTTTAACCAATTCAATCATACCACTAATTTTTGTTGGATCAAATTTTTTGATGGTAAAAAATGGTGTAATGCTCTCTCCGACTCAGTTCGCCGAGGCGCTGACTTGGTACCAAATGAACCCTTAGCCTGCCTTCAGTTTTTCCAATCATCATTTACATTTGTTCGGCCATGTTAAGGCTGTTTTTTGTAATCAAGCTAGTAGCCTTCACTTCCATTAAAAAAAGAATTTGCTTTGGTATTAAGCTTAGAAGACTTTCTACGAGTCATGATTTAGCACCAAATATTATTGCTGCCTCTAAACCATTTAAACCTAAGAGGAATTTGTTTGATGGGCAGTAAAATAATAAGGCTCAAGATATGAATAAACAATCCAATATGACAAATTAACTCGGCAAATCAATTATCAAATATCAACATTCATGTAAAACCATAACCCCAGAATAAACTAGTTTAGCCACGCATAGTCATGGTAGCAATCTCAACTAACTCCCTAGAATACATAAAATTCAATAAAAGAAGGGAAAAGTAAGAACTCAAGACGAATTTCGTGGTTTTCAAACTCTATGATGGCTTTTCTCTGCTTCCAAGTGTGTTCGATGACCTAAAGAGACGTTTTTGACTTATATATTGCGTATAATAGTCGTGGGCCAAGATTTTCCTTTTCCTTTTCCGAATTAGCTTCAGAGATTGATGCTGAGTTGGATGCTTCATGAATGCCTCAACTTGAACTTCTCAGCATCGGATGCTAGGGTGGATGTTTCGCGTCCACCATATATTCCCTCAAGCCTTGCTGCGCCCAGGTGTGGATGCTAAGGTGGATGCCTTCTTGAGACTTCACTGCTAAGGGTACTTCAAATAACTTTTTTTCCTAGGTTGGATGCGACGCATCCACCCTCTTCTTCTATAGCTGGAACATAGTTTTCTTCATATTTGTGTACTCCAAATATACTAAACTATCACACACATCTTAATTAGTCGTAAAACCAATAATTAACACATATTGGGCATTTTTAACACCAAATAGCACCCAAAACCGATTAAAACATAAAAATATGCCCAACATCAATACCTCATACTATTATGCACCAATTCTTTAAGAAACCCAGATTACCATAGAGGCTTTCCTTTTCTTTGCTTTTTAATAGTAAAATTAAGCAACTGCACACTAATATACAAGACACTAGATTAAATATATTGACTTTGTGATATATAAGTGGTAGTCAACCTTGATATCTCTTTCAAAGAGAATAACATAATTTAAAAGTTGCAACATCTCCTAGATTTATGCAAATCGTGGAGATCAATCACTAAAATTAGATAAGAGAAGAAAGATCAATGGGTTGGCTGGCCAGTTCATACATTCTATTTTAATTAGTTGTTAGATTTTAAAATAATCCCATTGGTAAAAGTTTGTGGTGGCTAGGGGTGATCATAAATGCCGGAAAAACCAAACTAAACCAAATAAAAAATCAAACCAAACCGATCAACAAAATTGATACTTTTTTTTGGTTTGGTTTGGTTTTGGTTTTTAATTCTAAAAACTGTTCAAATTTGGTTTGATTTTGGTTTTAATAAAAAAATAACCCAAAAAACGAACCAAACCGACTATAGAAATAGCTATTTAAATTTATTATTACGCTTATATGTATGTATAATTTTATACAAAGTTTCTAAAAAATTATGGTACATGTTAACCGTTTGCACTTTTAGACTAGTTCTTTGCTATTATAATAATCTAATTCTTTGCCTTTACATTCTAGCTTGATTGGTAGTTTTCTTTTGCTAAGTACAAAAATTTATTTTATGTTAGAAATAATCTATTTTTAATTGAGTCATTAATTTATTCATCACTATATGATTCAATTATCATCAACGTATCTTGCTAAATGATAGATTCTCAAAGAGCAATTTGTTTGATGTTACGTTGAAAATGTAGTCGTGGCATATGTATTTGGTAGTGTATGTCATATTTAAGAAAAAATAGATAAATAGCCGAAAAACCACATAAACCGAATCGATAAAAAAATGACTTACTTGGTTTGATTTTTTTAGAGGGGGAAAAACCAATCCAAATTGAACCATAAAATACCCCTAGTGGTGGCATTTTGATGCAATATGTGATGTACGCGCATATCACGAGTTTGAACTCTACCTATTATTAAATGGAGAAGGTTAATTAAAGGATGGGCATATTTTCCATCGAATTCCAAATAGTGTGCCAACTGGTCGTTGGGACTTCTCAGTTAATTTATAAAAAAGAGTGTTATTGTTATAATTATGAATTTTGCTTATGAAAAAGTTCGGTTAACCAATTTAAATGGCTAAAAGGTTATAGGGATAAATATTTGAGATTATTTCACATTTCATCCAGCTTTAATTAGCTTCATAATATTAACCTTCCTTGTAGTTTGTAATATTACGTTTGCCTTCATTATTTAAATTTTTTTTGTAAGAATTACTTTAAATTATTTGATGTTAACATGTAATTTGTTTTGGCAAAATACATAACTTACCCCTGAACTATGGACCAAATTTCTGTTATATACTTTTTATGGACGAAAATCATTTTACACACTCAATCTTTCTAGAGTGTGTAAGATGATCTCACACACTTTTACTATGTGGCATATGCGTGCATAACCAAAGAAATAAAGAGCATGAACACTTAAAAACAAAAATTTCAATCCTTGTTTAAGTGTCACATGTCAAAATTTTAATTATTTTCTTTATTTCTTAAATTATTTGGCCCCCAGAATCCCACCCGCTCGCTTCTCTTCTTCTTCCTCATACATTGTCCCCCTTTTTCAACATCTTTTACACATAAAATTTACTCACGATGTCCCCTTTGGGACATCACAGAATAACTTCTTAGTATCTCATCTCTATTTCGACATCAGATTAAGTTTCATATTCGACTAACATAACAACTACATTTTTTAACTTTAACTAACATTTGAGTTTTACTTCAATAATAAATTAATTACTGCTCTTGGAAGTAATCTATAATAGAGTTTAAACATATAATGTATCTGGAATTTGGTGGTTTGCTGGTCGGAGAAGTTGACGGCGAATTAGGCAGCCATAATATCTTTTTTAATTTGGAGTTTGGGGTCGTGATTTTCTTGTGTTAGATTTGAAATTAAAATCAAAAATTTGAAACTAAATCTATTTAGGCTACTAAGTTTTGGTTTGAAATCGGAAGGTGGTGGTTCCGGTATTATCGGCAGCAATGGAGAGCGAAGGAGAACAGAAAGAAATGGAAAGAAGGGTGTAACTTTAATTTTCTTGTAGGATATGGAAGATAGATGAATGTGGAGAAGGGTGGCAATGAAGATATCTAATTTCATGGTTATGGGGTGTTCGACGAGATGAGATGAAAGGGGTAATTTGCAGAGAAGAGAAAGAGATGAAATGAAAAAGATGGTTAAGGGGTGTAATTATAATTTTATGTGGTTTATTTTTTTAATAAAAATAATGACACATGTTATGACTTTATTAGTGCGTGACATTGCACATGTTTTGAAAAATCTCGTAAAAAAAAGGTGGTGTGTCTTAGGCACACTTTGTAAAGGTTGAGTGTGTAAGGTAATTTTCGTCCGTATAAAGTGTATAACAAAAATTTGGTCCATAGTTCAGGGGGTAAGTTATGTATTTTACCTAACCTTTTTATATGCAAATATATGTTGTCTTACCCAATTCCTGATGTTGTCACGACCCAAAATCCAACTAGTCATGATGGCACGTAACCCAACCCGCTAGATAAGCCAATTATCAACTATCCAATTCCAATAACAATTATTACAACAATTTAAGTAAAGGAAAAATCTTAATCTTATACATTCCCCAAGAATTGGTAGTACAAATCATGAGCTTCTAAGAATAGAGTATACAAAGTTGGTATGAAGTAATACACCATATGTTTGTAAAGTACATAAACAGAGTTTTATGAATCTAAGGCTACCATAAACAAGAGGCAGCTACAATCGGAACTCAGGTACATCTTCAGATCCAGCTCCCAACGAACATAACAACATCAACAGCCAACATCTGCACGCAAGGTGCAGAAGTGTAGTATGAGTACAACTGACCACATGTACTCAATAAGTAACAAACCTAACCTTAGGTTGAAAGTAGTGACGAGTTTGTACTAAGGTCAGAGTTCAACTCCCATAACCAACAACAGTTCATAACAACATAAAGCAAGTAATACCAGAAGTAACTCAACAATCAAATGCTCAATAAAACATGATTTCTGAAAATAGTTCTACCTTTCAAGTACATCAATGAAAACCCTAATCGTTTACCGGAGTTGCCAAAAATATGAATAAGTTTGTTGAAAATATTAATTTTTCCAAAATCCTTTCAATAATAAATAAGATGTTGCTTTTTCTTTCGAGATAACCAGTGTAAATCAAATGCATCACTATGGCTATCGGCCAACATGTGTGAGAAATCATGAATGATGTGATACCGTACAGTATGAGAAAAATACCTCTTTGTGCCTGTATGTCATGTGTGCATGTCAATGCAATGTATCTCAGAGATGAACTCATGTACTCACACTCTCAGAGTACTCAATGTCACTTCTTCTCTCTTTTCACTCGTCATGCTCAACCACTTAGTAGTGTATATGGCCCATACGGCCCAAGAAAATCCATCCCGGAACATATACAACACTCACTATAAGTCACCCAGTACTGAGGAAAAAGGGCAATCCAACCCTGTGGAGAAATCCATCTCCAGGTAGTAAGTACTTCGGACAAATCCATGTCCAGGGAAATCCATCCCTCAATAGTATCATCCGCGCTCACTAGGGGTATGTTATAGACTCCGGAGGGGCCCCTTCAGCTCAAGCGCTATAAACCGCACGGACAACTCACGTGTCATAATATCAATATCTGGATTCGTATGGAAAACTCACGCGCTGCACGGATAACTCACGTGCTATAGTATCAATATCCTCACAAACATGCCCTCGGCCTCACTTAGTCATGAATCTCTCCAGTCTCACTCACGGGCTCACAATGCCATGAAACTAGCCCGATAACAATGATACGATGTATCAATAAATAACAACTGAGAATGAGATACGATATGAATGCATGAATATGACTGAGTATGAAATATCAATGAAATCAGTGAAATGACAACAAGAAACGACTACTATGGGTCCTAACAGTATCGTCACAAAGCCTAAACATGACATCTAGCATGATTGATAACTCAATTACTTTATCACATGGTCCACGCTCACATGCCCGTCACCTAGCATGTTCGTCACCTCAATACCAAATACATAACACGTATAATCAGGGTTCATACCCTCAGCTCTAACATTAGAAGAGTTACTTACCTCGAACAAGACGAATCCAATGCAGAGCAGGCTAAACAATGCTCCAGAAATCCCATTCTGTGCGTATCAACTCGTGAACGACTCGAATCTAGCCACAATAAATTTGATTCAGTCCACACAATTTAGAGGAATTAATCCCATATCAAAATTCTAATGTTTTCCACAAAATCTAAAATTACATTCCAAAAATCGTACGTCTCGTAAGCAGATGAAACTCACAAAATTTGACAACCCAACTAAATACAAGTTCAACCATACTAATTTGACTCAAATCCGACTCCGAATCGGTGTTCAAATCTCGAAAATTTATTTTATGAAATTGTAGAAAATTCCTCTGATTTCTCTCGAAAAATCAATATTCACGCCGAAAATGAAGATTAATTCATGAAATATAATCACAAGGGAATCAAGAACACATACCCCAAGTTGTGTGGCAATATTCCTCTCCAACATCGCCCAAGCCAAGCTACAAAATGTCCAAAATGAGAAAATACCGAAAACACTCGTTTTAAATACTGCCCCAGCGACTTCCGCATCTGCGGACAAGTTCTACGGAAATATTTCGCACCTGTGCTGCCCCGCTCACCATTTTCCGCTTCTACGCCCACTCGTTCGCACCTGCAGCCTCGCAGATGCGGGCAAAATTCTCGCACCTGGTTGCGGGCACATGCGGCCGCACAATCTTGGCCGCTTCTGCGACTGGTTGCGCGCACATGCGGCCGCACAATCTTGGCCGCTTCTGCGACTGGTTGCGCGCACATGCGGCCTTGCACATGCGGTCAGACCTCCGCAGGTGTGAAAATACCAGAAGTAAAATTTCCAACAGTGGTTTTAAGTCCGAATTTGATCCGTTAACCATCCGAAACTCACCCGAGGCCTCCAGTATTTCAACCAAATACATTAATTAGTCCTAAAACATACCACGGACATACTCGAGGCCTCAAATCACATCAAACAATATTAAAACGATGAATCGCACCTCAAATCAAAATCTATGCACTTTGAATTTTTAAATTCTATATCTTGTGCCGAAACACATCAAATCAATCCGGAATGACTTCAAATTTTGTACACAAGTCACATTTCACATTATAGACCTATTCCAATTTCCAGAATCTGATTCCGACCCCGATATCAAAAAGTCACTCCCTCAGTCAAACTTTTTCAAAATTCAGCTTTCACCATTTCAAGCTTAATTCCACTACGGACCTCCAAATAATTTTTCGGACACCCTCCTAAGTCCAAAATTACCATACGGAGCTATTGAAATTATCAAAATTTAAATCCGAGGTCGTTTATGCATAAGTCAGCATCCGGTCAACTCTTTCCAACTTAAGTTTTTAATTATGAGACTAAGTGTCTCATTTCAATCCGAAATCTTTCCGGATCCGAACCAAATAATACGATAAGTCATAAAATAACTGTAAAGCATAAGTTGAGCAGTAAACGGGACTGTAATAATCAAAACGACTGGCCGGATCGTTACAGATGCAGATTAATTTTGTTTTCTCTGTAACTTTTGATTTTGGAAAGGATGTTAAAGAGTTAGGTTGTTGTTGGGGGGGAGGGGTGAGTAGGGAAATGATATGAAAAAAATAGAACTTTAAAAGTTTTCTGATTAATTTGTAATTGGTTTTGGACTTCCACTTTGAATAAGGACATGGGTAGAGGTCCCTTACAAAATTAAGGGGTCTTTACATAAATAGTCGGTTGAATTTACTGTTTATTTTTCCTGTTATACGAATTATACACAGTTCTACATGGATTATATATATATATATATATATATATAT
>AWOL01S0068800.1:0-13998 GCA_000715115.1 Nicotiana otophora
GGCATTAATCTATTTGCCAAAAATTTGGATTAAAGAAGGCATTGTTCCTTTATGAATTACTTTCCAGTTCATGTTGTTGCAATTAGTATTGAGTTATAAAGGTCGTAAATGATAATTGAGGCAAAGTGTTGAATTGTGAAATATTATTTTGTTGGGTTGTTCACTCCCGGACATGTTTGTTAAGATTTTTGTGCACATTATGGTCGAGCCATCGGCTCCTTATTGTGGAAGATGATGTATTGTTGATTTCTGTGGCAAGTTGAAATATTTGAGCATTTGAGGTGCAATTTGCAATATGTTTTGATATTTGAGAACTTGGTTTGCAATTTGTGATATGTTGTAACATTTGAGCACTTGAGGTGCAATTTATGAGATGTTGTGATATTGGCACAAGATATTGTTGGGAGGATTGTTCGGGTGTTTGCACGAGGTTTCTTCCGTACTATTGTTACTATTGATATATGTACATGCGGCGTGACAAGGCGGGCTATATATGTGGGTTTGTGCATGTGGCGAGACAAGGTGGAATATTATTATGCGCGTGCGGCGAGACAAGGCGGGCATTTACTTTATTATTGCGCAGGTGGCGAGACAAGTTGGGCTATGTCGGGGATTGATTTATGATGACTTGTGATGGCCTGGGGGCATTGTTGTTGTTAAAATTTATTTATAATTTGGGACTACGAGGCGGTACCTCGGGAGTGTTCTTTTGTTGATATTTTTCTATGGTTGCACTTGCCTTTGGTTATGTTATTTTTCCGTGATATGTAAATTCTTGTGTTCTTCCGTGATGTATTATTTGATTTTATTATATGTTTTGTATTCCTTGTTGTATTGTGTTGGCTTTGGCTCTTTTTACAAGACTCTGAGGATTTGTGTTTATGGTTTTTACTATGTGTTTGAGATTTGAGTTGTTTCGAATAAAAGAAATTGCAATTATATTTTAATTTAATAAATTTTACATCCAAATTAGTAGTCATAGGATGCTTCATTTTAATTAGAATGTCATTTTCTTCACCCAAATGAGTTCAAAAATAAACTCATTTCTTTGATGATTTTTTACTTGGTTTAAAAATTATAAACTTACTTTATTGAAAATAAATTGATCCTGCGGATCTTATATATATTGATATTTTGGTACGTGAGTTGTCCGTGCGGTTATGGAAAAGAAATATGGGCATGAGGTGCCAGAATAAATATGATGATTTTATTATTAACACGTGAGTTGTCTGTGTGGTTGTGATAGAAATATAGGCACGAGGTATCGTGAAAAATATGAAAGTGGGCAGAGACCCGTAATGAGGTATCACATGGTGACTTTTACTTTAAAATATATTTATTTGAAAGAAGTATATTCGAAAGATATTTATTCAAAAGAAGTATATTAGAAATATATTTATCTTAAAGAATAATATTGTAACGACCCGGCCGGTCGTTTTGAGTATTACAGCCTCGTTCCCTCATTTACTACTATATTTATGCTCTATAGCTGTATTATGACCTATCATATTAGTTAGTTCGGGTCCGGAGGAATTTCGGAATGAATTGAGACACTTAGTCTCATAATGAAAAGCTTAAGTTGGAAAAGTTGACCGGATATTGGCTTATATGTAAACGACCTCAGATTTAAATTTTGATGATTCCAATAGCTCTGTATGGTGATTTTGGACTTAGGAGTGTGTCCATAAAATTAGTTTGAGGTCCTTAGTGGAATTAGGCTTGAAATGGCGAAAGTTGAATTTTTGGGAAGTTTGACCGGGGGTTGACTTTTTGATATCGGGGTCGGAATTCAATTTTGGAAATGTGAATAGCTTCTTTATGTCATTTATTAGTTGTGTGAAAAATTTGAAGTCATTCCGGATTGATTTGATGTGTTTCGACACAAGATATAGAATTTAAAAGTTCTAAGTTCATAGATTTTGAATTGTGGTATGATTCGTCATTTTGATGTTGTTTGATGTGATTTGAGGCCACGAGTAGGTCCGTGGTATGATTTAGGACTTGCTGGTGTATTTGGTTGAGGTCTCGGGGGCCTCGAGCGAGTTCCGAATGATTAATAGATCAAAAATTGGAGTTGTGAGGTTGGTGAAGTTGTAGTCCTTCTGGTGCAGATTTGGAGGGTGTTAGCAGAGGTCGCAAGTGCGATGGGATTTCCGCACATGCGATTGCGCAGATGCAGGAAGGGATTCGCAGAAGCGAAAAATGGTGAGGAAGCCGAGCAGCGCAGGTGCGACATGTTTTCCGCAGAAGCGGGTGCGCAGGTGCGAGCCCAGGCTCCGCAGGTGCAAAAGGCCTAGGCAGAACCCTTTAAGTTCGAGGGTTCAATATTTTCACCCATTTTCGGATTCTGGAGCTTGCTTTGGGCGATTTTGGAGAGGAAGTTTTCCACACAACTTGGGGTAAGTGTTTTTGACTCCCTTATGATTATATTTCATGAATTAATATTCATTGTTGGTGTAAGATTATTGAATCTTCAAGAGAAATCGAAGGAAATTTCTATAATTTCATAAAACGCATTTTTGAGTTTTGAACATTGATTTGGAGTCGGAATTGAGTGAAATTAGTATGGTTGAACTTGTCATTGGATGGGTTATCGGATTTCGTGAGTTTCGTCGGATTTCGAGGCGTGGGCCCCACAGGCGATTTTTGGAGTGTAATTTCGGATTTTGTGGGAAAATATTAGTATTTTGATATGGAATTAAATCCTATAAATTGTGTGGACTGAATCAAATTTATTGTGGCTAGATTCAAGCCGTTCAGAAGTTGATACGCGCAGAATGGGATTTCTGGAGCATTTTGATCTTGCTCAGAATTGGATTCGTCTTGTTTGAGGTAAGTAACTCTTCTAATCTTGGAGCTGAGGGTATGAACCCTGAATATATGTATTATGTAAATTGTTGGGAGGTGACGGGCATATGGGCGTGCACCATAGAAATTATGACGTAATTGGTTCCGTGGAATTTTGTAGTCATAATCTCGGCATGTTCTATGTAGTTTTATGTGTTAAAGAAATTGAACTGAGAATCATATTAAAAATCATATTAAGGCTATGTGCTAGTATTATTGAGACCTACAGAGGTCATATTGCTGTGAATTATTTGTTTAAATTGAAATTTCTTACTCAGTCATATTCATTTCATTGCATATCATATCTCAGTCTCTGTTGTTATTTATTGATACATCATATTATTATTTTCGGGCTATTTTCATGACACTGTGAGCCCATGATAGAGAGACAGGAGAGATTGATGTCTGAGTGAGGCCCAGGGCCTGATTGATTCTGATATTGACATTGATTTATGATAGCGCTTGGGCTGAATGAGCCCCTCCGGAGTTTGCACACACCCTGAGTGAGCGCGGTTGATATTATATGGAGATGGATCTTCTCCACAGGGCTGGATTGGCCTTCCTCGGTACTGGGTGACTTATAGTCAGTGATGTATATGTTCTGGGATGGATCTTCCCTAGGCCATATGGTCCATATACAGTACCGAGTGGTTAAGTATTTTAGAGTGTGAACCTGGAGATAGATCTTCTCCACAGGGCTGGATTGGCTTTCCTAGGTACTGGGTGACTTATAGTCAGTGATGTACATGCTCCGGGATACATCTTCCCTGGGTCGTATGGGCCATATAGAGTACCGAGTGGTTGTGTCATGACCCAAAATCCATTAAAGGTCGTGATGGTGCTGGACACCGCTGTCAGGCAAGCCAAACATAAATACTTAATTTGGTTCTCATTTTAATATTTTTGAAATCATATTTCCTTCAATTAAATAGTAAAAGATCGAATTTACAGAGTAAATAGTGATATTTTTAATATATTTCAATACAGGACAACCCAAATCATCCCAAAACCCGGTGTCACAAGTGCAAGAGCCTCAACTAGGAATGTAAAATAAAATACAACATCTGTTTGGAATACAAATTCAGACAGGAGAAAGATAAATACTGTGAATGAGACTCTGCTGGCTGCGGACTTGTAACGTGGAATGCAACTCACCTAAATCCCCGCAATAACCGCGCCTTTGCAGCCACAAGGCCACTAGACATATATGCACCTGCAAAACAACGTGCAACAAGTGTAGTATGAGTACATAAATCAACGTGTACCCAGTAAGTATCCCTCCTAACCTCGAAGAAGTAGTGACGAGAGGTCAACTTCCACACTTACTATGGGCTATAAATAAAATATCAATCATATAACTAATTATGGATTACGTAGAACGGTTGTAAGCTCAATATTCTGAAATAAGTGAATAATTCTTTTGTTAATAAGAAATTTCCAAATTTATTTTCCATCGTTTATCAATTTGTATCTCAGGCCAATGAAGCAATATCAATTATAATAAATTTCAAAGCAACCAATTCAATCATGCGCAAATCATGCCGAGGTCGTACGGCCCGATCCAACATAATATTTAAACTGTGCACTGCCAAGGGTCGAATGGCACGAACCATAGATACATCTATTTAACCTGCCGACGCGTTCGGCCTATTCCACAAAATAGAAAATACATTAAACAACCAATTCAAGATTTATTAAGAGGCAAATGTTCCAAAATTTCGAATTCTCATTTAACTGTCAAGTAAATGAATTTTAGCTTTTTTTTAAAAGTTCCTTTACCAAGTTTCGATATGATTTAAGCAATTTAGATTAACAAGTAGGATGCAAGCATCGCAATTATAACATTATCTGGGTCCTAGACTACCCGAACATAACATATTAGTAGCTACGCACGGACTCTCGTCACCTCGTGCGTACGTAGCCCCCACAAATAGAAGCACATATTGAATTATTTCACCTATGGGGTTAATACCCTCTTACAAGTTTAGAAATGAGATTTACCTCGCTCCGAAATTCCATAACCGGCTCTCAAGCCCTTCCAACAACTCGAACCGATGTCCAACGCTCCAAAACTAGTCAACAAATGTGCAAACCCATAAATATATACTCTAATACTCAAAATAATTATATATACTCTAATACTCATAATAATTCAATTTATGTCAATTTTCGACTCCGCTCGAAAAGTCGATAAAAATCACCATCAGGGCCTACATGCCAGGATTCTGAAAATTTTCAAAGACAAACTTTACCCATAACACCATGAGCTCCAATATATAATTTATTCTCAATTCCATGCCCAAATTCGTGGTCAAAATCCAAAAATATAAATTTCTATGTTTTCCTTCAAAATCCCAAATTTTCACAAATTTTCAAGTCTAAATCCATATATAATCCAAGTATTTAACTTGCAATAGGTAGGAATAAATTACCTTGGCATAGATGATGAAAAACCTCCACTTGAAGCTCTCCAAATATCGCCCAACCCAAAGAGAATAGAAGAAAATGGGCCAAATCCCCGTTCTAAAAGAAACAAACTGCCCAGCGATCTCTCGCACCTGCGATCCTGCAGGTGCGGCCACAATTCTGCTTCTGCGGTCCTCCTTCAGGCCCCTCAACTCCTCTTCTGTGGCTTTCCTTCCGCATTTGCGCGTTCGCAGGTGCGGACATTCCCACACACCTGTGCTCCTGCCAGCATTGCTCCTACGACCTCATGGCCGCTTCTGCGGCTCCGCACCTGCGGCCCTAATCTCACAAGTGCGGTTACACCAGGAGACAACAACCTCAGCAATTTCTTCCAAGTCCAAACTCAATTCGTTAACCATCCGAAATCCACCCGAGGCCCTCAGGACCCCAACCAAATATACCAACACGTTCCAAAATACATTACGAACTTAGTCGAGCCTTTACATAACATCAAACAACACTAAAAACACGAATCACCCTCCAATTCAAACTTAATGAACTTTGAAACTTCAAACTTCTACCTTCGACGCTGAAAGCTATTAAATCACATCCGATTGACCTCACATTTTGCACACAAGTCATAATTGACTTTACGGACCTACTCCAGCTTCCGGAATCGGAATTCGACCCTGATATCAAAAAGTCCGCTCTCGGTCAAACTTTCCTAAAACCTTCAAATTTTCATTTTTCACCAAATGACCTACAAACCTCCAAATCCACTTCCGGACGTGGTCCCAATACCAGAATCACCATACGAAACTATTCCCAGACTCGGAATCCCAAACGAACATTGATAACATTGGAATGCACTTACAACCCAAATTTATGAAATTCTTCCAAAACGCCCACCTTGCATAATAGGCGCCGAAATGCTTCCGGGTCATCCAAAACCCGATCCGGACATACGCCCAAGTCCAAAATCATCATACGAACCCGTTGGTACCTTCTAATCCCGATTCCGAGGTTGTTTACTCAAAAATCAAACCTTAGTCAATTATTCCAACTTAAAGCTTCCAAAATTAGAATTTTCTTTCCAAATCAACTCCGAACTTCCCGAAATTCAATTCCGACCATGCACACAAGTCACAATACCTGAAATGAAGCTACTCAAGGCCTCAAACTGCCGAACGACGCGCTGGAGCTCAAACCAACCGGTTGGGGCGTTACATTCTCTCCCACTTAAACATGCGTTCGTCCTCGAACGTGCTAAGAGCTGCTCTGGAATTGTCGGAAATCATTGTTTAATACCTCGTGTACCTACCTGTGCTACCACAACCCAGTTGAGCACATTAGCTCGAGCAAACCCGAAAATCCTCCCTTTTATCTAGCCAAGTAAGCCTTAGAGCCAAATTCCAACATCTGAAATCCTCTACCAGGTCTGTTTCCAACATATGAACACCGTATTCATCACTACACGATCCATCAATACATGATTGCATACCTTTACTGAATTCACACCATGCACCGTGTAACTCACATGACCATAATAACATCCTCTCACTACGATAGTCAAAATCGCATGAATCTGATGCTCACATGCATCTCACGAAGCATATAAGTCGCGTTTCAACTCTCGCAATACTGCCACAATAGAAAGGATGTATAGAAATTCATAACCAACTTCCGAATCGACAAATCATTGAGTCCCTTTTCCTGACAAGGACCATTACCCCATTATGAACCGAATAACGATATTTGCTTTTTAACATGCCTCATATAATCTGATCGCACTGATTCCAGGTCCAATAATCTTGTTTCCCCCTGTATAAGTTGTTCCGGCAATAAGCCACCACAAACACTACCAAAGGTCTCATATGATGCCACTATGTGCCAATAATCAACAAACTCGCATATGATACATAAGGAAAAATGAACTCCAGAAAGAACCGCTCAACCCACGTGACTAATTAAACAATCGAAAAGATGTTATTAACCTTCCTTAGAAAATGAGAAGCAAAACACACAAAAATAGGTACAGGGAGCTGTACTCAACATTACACTGTTGCGGCGTGCAACCCGATCCACTTGTGATACCATTGCAGCGTGCAACCCGATCCAACCATGATACCGGTGGTGGCGTGCCACCCGATCCAAACAATGTACCCGTGGTGGCGTGCCACCCGATCCACATATAATAATCCAAAGAAAACACACCTCGAGCCGTAACACTTGTACTCACAAAATTCCCGAATATCAACCCTAAGCACACCAAGTGCATAATACAAATCCTAGGGAGACGGGTAACGTCATACGCTATAAAACTCAAGCACAACTAAGGTGCGATATATGATCTGCATCTCGAGAGCTACCCTGCTCACATAACACCACCGCTACACGGGACCTCAACACATTGTACAAATAATCAAGTCGCCTCATAACCCTCACGGCAAAATAGCGTATTACATGAAGTAGCTGACGACGAAAATAATATCCAATGCCCGAATACTCCTCTATAAGGAAATACTATGCTGAATGAACACACCCGGGCTGGTGTAGAGTACACATCCACCTTGGGACCCATAAATAGACCCCAAACCGATTCTGGTCATACCATGCTTGGGCAAATACCCTCTCAAGGATTCACAATGACCTTTCTCCCATGACACACAAGAACACCCGTCGAATCTGGAACAAACTTCCACAATTCACAACCAACTGAATAGAGCGCCTTTCAGGCCTAAACTCTCACATTAGCAATAATACCCAATATCCATACTTGGTTTCAATCTTTAATCAATCAAGTGACTACATATCACACCTATACAATCTTCCCGTGGGATACGCTCCCACGACCTTCCGCACCAGGTAACAAGTCTTCACATCCATACCACCGGCCACACTAATGCTGTAAAGCAAATTAAGAAGCCGCAAATCAGTACACAAAGCCTCTTACACAGGACACCGATCTCAGGTGACGCTAATGACAATACCAGCTGATTCTAACCACCTGAATTCTTCCCTAATCATCTGAGCTCGTGACATTCCTGTCAACACCGAACCACAACCTTGATCCTCAGCATCCAATTCCCCATGCCGCTCACTGCACCTAACACGCCAATACGTGAGAGTACCATAATTTCCATAATAACCCCTGATCCACTAATAGGATAAACACTTCATCATATAGAAACTTTTTACTTAGCTCATTTTAGAAGAACCAATGCAACACGCAACTAAATTCCCAAACCGCAGAAAATACAACCTCATGTCGTAATCTAAACTGCCATAACTCTTCCAAAACTCCCTTTACACAACAAAGCCATATGAATCGAATACATCCCAAATCAACCAAGTTGTAGTGGAGCTCAAGCCTAAGTGTACAACCACATACTACATGTATAACTTCACGCTGGAGAAACTGGTCACTGCCATAACCGTGCTGATTCAACTAGTACCAACCGAGCCACTTCTTCTACTTTACTCGGGACTTGCCCTAGAAATAATAATAGATCCATTCAAAACATTATGAACCCAAATCCGCACTCATCCTGGGTGACCTTATTTCACGAGACCACGTTGTCTCCAAAACCCACGAACCATCTCATACCCTCCTTATGCGTATATTCGCATCTTCAAATGGTACACCTATTCTAAAATTTCCTCTATGAATCTGAAGTTATTTTCTCCCATTCCTCTAATGCCACACCGTAGACCGAAGATAAAGCAGGACACTCCAAGCCGCTTTTCATTATCCACTGCAAAAGCTCAATACTTAATCATACTACTGGCTCGAAATCCTTGGGCACCGCACTTTGAATTCGTTTTTTTGAACCCACTAGAACCATTGTTGAGAGTCACCCACTCTGACTTGTTCCCAATTATGATCAAACTCCAAGGCCCTGCTGGCACATGAACACCCTCTCAAAGAAGCAACCGGCTGAATCCCCTTCCTTGTACATCACATCTACATGAAGCATAAACTCTGAGTCTTTCCAAAGCCTGAACATGAATCGATAAGGCCAATTGTAGCACACATTCCACAAATCCTTGGCTCAAATCACCACTAATGTTCTCTTTCCTTAGTTTAACAACCAACCAATATGCCGATAACCAGAAACCGCACAAGTAGACAACCATGAAATCTAATCGTAGGCGGTGGGGCTCTCCCACTTAATCTTGAAGCTACCATTATATGACCCTGAATCCTACCAAGATTCCTTCTCCCTTACCGACATGACCTCGCACAATCGACCCGCCAAATTCCTCAAAATCCTTATGTTAACCATTTCATGAGCACTCTGAATCACTAGCCACATTTACATATTCGACCTCTTACCGGATAGCCAGTAAAATTCTTTGTAGAAGCTTCATCAACACCACGCAACAGTTAACTTGCTCGTCGGAAATAACCCACCTGTGGAAATTCCATGCCGACATCTTCCAACAATGCTGCACCGAGTACCATTACTATGAAATCCTTAAACCATCCTGAGCTCGTGCTCACCATTGACATCAACTAAATGTGTGACGATACATTCCAATCCAAATTCATGTTTTATCCTTCTTCATATCAAGCAACTCATTTCCGTCATATCCAAACTTTCTCCGTATAGTAGCCAATATTTCAAATTAAGCTCGTAGACCTGGTCACTATCCACCATGAATTCCGAATCACTCTAAACTTTCCTCAAGGCATGTAGCTATCCTACCGCAGAACCCACATGCTACTCTCCACTCTCCCACTTTGGTCAAACGCTCCCCTTTAAGTAACTACCCTACTTCTATTTTCTCACACTTGGCCATCTAGAACTTTAACCACTGCAAGACACCTTCCACATGTTCTTCCTCATCCTTCGCTGCCCGGTTGTTGCCTTAAATCAAAATCTACCTCTGTAACACTTGAACCAATCCATCGTTACCAACTTTAAACCTTTCCGAAGATCATCTTTCTCGAGCCATCAACACTAGAAACACCGATTCGATCCGAAACCACTACACACCGCGATCTCTAACATTCGCTTCCCCGATACTATTTCACACTGCCCTGCCCCGAAGGCAAATTGATGAAGACCATAACACTAGAAAACTTAATAGATTCAATCCAGGGTGACGACACCACATCACAGATGAAAATCCCACCATGCTCGAAATACTAAGTCCCGTTACTCCATCAACCCAAACCTGAACATTCATAGTCTGATTGCCTTTCATTCGCCGGAAATAAAATACTGGATCTCTAAATCATGCACTAAGTAAACCTCCTTCCAAGTCATTAACTGCTTCGACGCATAGAGAAGCATCCTACCATTACACAAACACGGTGCGATAGCAACACATGAATCGTCATAACAATCAATGCCAAACCTCAAAACCTTAAGTAGTACTGATACCGAGCTGAAACGGTAGAACGGCCTTCTACAAGGCGACGACAATAGCCCAATCAAATACGCAGGGAGAAACATCCTGCACCACATCTGCAGTACCATTAAAATTACTCGATTCCCAATTTATAACAAGCATTTCACGTCACACAAGATTGAATAGGAAGGAAATGAAGGCATAAGCCTCAAAGGAATCAAATCGCACGATAAGAAAATCAAGAAGGGAAGTGCTCCTAACAGTCTTGTAGCCTCTCACAGATAAGTACAAACGTCTCCGTACTGATCCACAAAACTCCACTAGACTCGCTCATGACTCGTGAGACCTAAGTGAACCTAGCGCTCTGATGCCATATTGTCACGGCCCAAAATCCATTAAAGGTCATGATGGCGCCGGACATCGCTGTCACGCAAGCCAAAAATAAATACTTAATTTGGTTCTCATTTTAATATTTTGAAATCATAGTTCTTTCAGTTAAATAGTAAAATATGGAATTTACAGAGTAAATAATAATAGTTTTAACAAATTTGAATACAGGACAACCCAAATCACTCCAAATCACCCCAAACCCGGTGTCACAAGTGCATGAGCCTCAACTAGGAATGTAAAATAAAATACAACATCTGTCCGGAATACAAATTCGGACAGGAGAAAGATAAATACTCTGAAGGAGACTCTGCTGGCTATGGACTCGTAACTTGGAATGTAGCTCACCTAATTCCCCGCAATAATCGTGCCTCTGCACCCACAAGGGCACTAGACATATATGCACCTGTACAAAAATATGCAGCAACTATAGTCTGAGTACGTAAACCAACGCATACCCAGTAAGTATCTCACCTAACCTCGAAGAAGTAGTAACCAGGGGTCGACTTTGATACTTACTATGGGCTATAAATAAACTATTAATGATATAACTAAGTATGGATTACGTAGAACGGCTGTAAGCTCAATATTCTAAAATAAGTGAATAATTCTTTTGTTAATAAGAAATTTCAAAATTTATTTTCCATCGTTTATCAATTTGTATCTCAGGCCAATGAAGCAATATCAATTATCATAAATTTCAAAGCAACCAATTCAATCATGCGCAAATCATGCCGAGGTCGTACAACCAGATCCAATATAATATTTAAATTGTGCACTGCCGAGGGTCGAACGACACGAACCATAGATGTATCTATTTAACCTGCCGAGGTATTTGGCCCGCTCCACAAAAGATAAAACACATTAAACAACCAATTCAAGATTTATTAAGAGGCAAATATTCCAAAATTTCAAATTCTCATTTAACGGTCAAGTAAATGAAGTTATATTTTTTTAAAGTTCCTTTACCAAGTTTCGATATGATTTAATTAATTTAGATTAACAAGTAGGAAGCAAGCATCGCAATTATAACATGATCTAGGTCCTACACTACCCAAACATAAACGTATTAGTAGTTACACACGGACTCTCATCACCTCGTGCGTACGTAGCCCCCACAAATAGAAGCACATATTGAATTATTTCACATATGGGATTAATTCCCTCTTACAAGGTTAGAAAGGAGAATTACGTCGTTCCGAAATTCCACAACCGGCTCCCAAGACCTTCTAACAACTCGAACCGATGCCCAATGCTCCAAAACTAGTCAATAAATGTGCACACCCATAAATATATACTCTAATACTCATAATAATTCAATTTAAGACAATTCCCAACTCCGCTTGACAAGTCGATAAAAATCACCATCAGGGCCCACGTGCCTGGATTCTGAAAATTTTTGAAGACAAACTTTACCCATAAAACCACGAGCTCAAATATATAATTTATTCTCAATTCCATACCCAAATTCGTGGTCAAAATTCAAAAATATAAAGTTTTAGGTTTTCCTTTAAAATCCCAAATTTCCACAAATTTTCAAGTCTAAATCCATATATAATCCAAGTATTTAACTTGCAATAGGTGGGAATAACTTACCTTGGCATAAATGATGAAAACCCCCCCACTTGAA
This sequence comes from Nicotiana otophora, assembly GCA_000715115.1. Lineage (NCBI taxonomy): Eukaryota > Viridiplantae > Streptophyta > Magnoliopsida > Solanales > Solanaceae > Nicotiana > Nicotiana otophora. The sequence goes on from AWOL01S0068800.1 coordinate 12,629, forward strand.
GCTCTCCAAAAATCACCCAACCAAGAGAGAATAGAAGAAAATGGGTCAAATCCCCGTGACCTGCGGTCACTTGACCGCTTCTGCGGTCCTCCTTCAGGCCCCTCAACTCCGCTTCTGCAGCTTTCCTTCTTCATCTGCGCCTTCGCAGGTGCGGACATTCCCATGCACCTGTGCTCCTGCCCAGCTCATCCAGCATCGCTCCTGCGACTTCATGGTCGCTTCTGCGGCTCCGCACCTACGGCCCTAACCTCGCAAGTGCGGTTGCACCAGGAGACAGCAGCCTCAGCAATTTCTTCCAAGTTCAAACTCGATCCGTTAACCATATAGAATACACCCGAGGCCCTCGGGGCCCCAACCAAATATATCAACACGTCCCAAAATACATTACGAACTTAGTCGAGCCTTTAAATCACATCAAACAGTGCTAAAAACACGAATCACTCACCAATTCAAATTTAAAGAACTCTAAAACTTGAAACTTCTACCTTCGATGTTGAAACCTATCAAAGCACGTCCGATTGACCTTACATTTTGCACACAAGTCATAATTGAAATTACAAACCTACTCCAACTTTCGGAATCGGAATACGACCCCGATATCAAAAAGTTCGCTCCCGGCCAAACTTTTCAAAAACTTTCAAATTTCCAATTTTCGCCAAGTGACCCCGAAATGACCTACAGACCTCCAAATCTACTTCCGGACGTGCTCCCAGTACCAGAATCACCATACGAAGCTATTCCTAGAATCGAAATTCCAAACAGACATTGATAACATTGGAATGCACTTCAACCCAAATTTATGAAATTCTTCCAAAATGCCAACCTTCCACAATAGGCGCCGAAATGCTTCTGGGTTATCCAAAACCCGATCCGGATATACGCCCAAGTACAAAATCATCATACAAACCAGTTGGAACCTTCCAATCCCCAATTTGAGGTTGTTTACTCAAAAATCAAACCTTAGTCAATTCTTCCAACTTAAAGCTTCCGAAATTAGAATTTGCTTTCCAAATCAACTCCGAACTTCCTGAAATTCAATTCCGACCATGCGCACATGTCATAATACCTGAAGGGAAGCTACCCAANGTACCAGAATCACCATACGAAGCTATTCCTAGAATCGAAATTCCAAACAGACATTGATAACATTGGAATGCACTTCAACCCAAATTTATGAAATTCTTCCAAAATGCCAACCTTCCACAATAGGCGCCGAAATGCTTCTGGGTTATCCAAAACCCGATCCGGATATACGCCCAAGTACAAAATCATCATACAAACCAGTTGGAACCTTCCAATCCCCAATTTGAGGTTGTTTACTCAAAAATCAAACCTTAGTCAATTCTTCCAACTTAAAGCTTCCGAAATTA
>AWOL01S0068806.1:0-11766 GCA_000715115.1 Nicotiana otophora
AACAAACAACCATCAATACACCAGATCCATCAAAATCCAAAAAGGTTATACTCCATAGACATGGAAAAGTTCTTCACAAATGAAATAAAAGTATAGAAAAATATAAATACAATCCAAACTCGGATCTTGAGTGAAGAAGGAAGGATGAAATCCTTGTGCTCTTGCTTATCCTACTTCTCCTTAGCTTCCTTAGGTCTAAGTTATGCCAAAAGTCCAGAAATGGTGTTTCCCCGTGTATTTAACTATCCCCCTAACTAACCCCGGACGAAAATATCCCCTTTCAGCGGAAATGGGAAGATACTCTAAGAATTTTGCACTACCGCGCCACACGCCGCGCTTGTGGCAATTTCCAGAACGAGTTGCAAATCAGTTTCTGGGCATATTTTACACAGCCATGCTGCCCCATGCGGCGCAATAGTGTATGTTTCGTAGAGTAATTTATTTTTCCAGTTTTTGACATCCAGACTTGGTACTCGACCCCCGAATGCGATCCCGGTTTAATTCTTTGGGCTTCTACTCAGACTTCAAAGCTCCAAATAACTCGAATTTGCTCCGTAACATCTAAATAACTCGAAATCACTCCTACACGGCATAAAACACACAATAAGTACAAAATACTATTAATTAAAGCTCAACATAAGTAAAGTGCAGTAAATTAGAGTGTAATAAACGACTAAAATAGGGGATTATAGCCTATCATAAGCAAAAACGCATGGATTATTTTTTTAATCCTTTTAACCAAATTCATAGTATTACATCTGTTTAATTTTAAGTGATATTATTTTCTTATTACTTTATTTTTACAAAAATATTATCCTTTTATATTTGAAAATAATTTAACTTTAAATTTTTTATTGTACTTTTAATGAGAGGTTTTCATAGCCAAAAAGACTATTATGACTATTTAAAAATAAATTTTAAAGTCTTCTAACCATATAAATCTTATAATACGTTTAAAATCACAATTTTAAAAGTGTTACTTTCTTTCTTAAAATCTATAACCGAGTCAAATGCACATAATTAAATTGGAAGAGATTTAGTATTATCTTATACATGATTCTATAAATTAATTTTTAAATCCTCACAACCAATCAATCCTTGTTGTTTGCTATTTGCCAGCTCAGGAGCTAGAGGATAAGAGGAAGGCACACAACATGCTGTGTAGGACCCAGTCAACTTCAGTAAAAGTACCGCCCTATTAATTCGGATGTGGGGCCTACCCGGCCGGCGGTTTACAGTTAACCGATACACTCATCTACATGTGGGCTCTCCTTATTCATAAAACAAAATAATCTTTAAACCATATTCTAAATTGGTTAAAATATAAAACATAAGAGGAAAGCCCCCGCAAAATTGAAAAGAAAAATACAAGGCGAAATGAGAAAACCAAAAGAAAAAAATCCTGCGGAGAGAGAAAAAGTATTTTCCCCCCGTTTTTCCATTTTTGTCCTCTTGTTCCTCCTCAACTTCTTTCAGAGAAATGGTCGAAGAGAGGTTCTTGTTTTGAGATCATCCTGCAAAGGGCAGTCAAAGGAAAGAAAGAAAAAGCTACTCTATTATTTGGAAAATCAAAAGATTTTTCCTTGTGTTATTTCAAAATTTCTTCTTCAATCTCTGTTATTTCTATATATTTTAACCACAAAAAAAAAGATACAATTTTTTTTTTCTTTTGCTGCCTTTTGGTGTCTCAAAATAAATTTTCAAATTTGTCCGACCACCTGCATTTTCCTATTGCAGTTGTTTGAAAAATAGTATTATTTCAAGAAATGTGACAAATTGACATTTTTACTTCTGCAACAAAAGCAGCTAAAAGATTTCATTGACTACCTTTTGTGTCCCCTACTTTCTGGTAAGTTTTATTCTTTTGCATCTTTACATTTTACCATCTCTTGGGTTTTTGGATTTTTGCTTTTCTGTTGATTGCTTGCAAATATAGTTATTCTCTGATGATCTTTTTCCGTCCCCCTCTAATGGTTTGGCTTGTGAAATACTCCTATTTTTTGCCACTCCCTTTTCAAAAAACAATTTTTACTGATTATTTGCTATTCTGCCTATGCATTTTCCAGGTAAAGGTTGAATTTTGGAGATTCATCAACCTGAGTTTGTGCAATTGTTTGGTGAAATTGGAGGTGTTGTTGTAGCCTAAACTTTAGAAACTTAGAAAAATGAGAGACCCCAATTTTGTCAATTGTATCAATATGATTAATATTTTTCTTTATTTGGTAATATAGTTTGTGTATAGTGTAGAACTTTTATAGACAAGCAAATAGTGGTGTACTTGCTCTTGTTTTTTTATAACTTATTTCGTGTGCCCGAGTGATTTCAATTGCTTGGAGAGTGTGGCACTTTGTATAGTGTTAGCAGATATTGTTACTGCCTTAACCACTGGTACACATAACATATTGTTCTGCAAGCCATGGGGGGTAGATGGAATACATATGGAATCAAGTTATCGTATCTTGCTCTTTTGATTATCGTTCTGGACATTCGCGGTTGTTGTTCTCTTAATTCTGAAGGTAATTCTTATACTTGGACAGCTCTACTGGTTTTGTGTCTCTGTCTTGGCTAGTTTTAAGTATTTGGTATGTTTCTTGTTTGCTGACTATTGTTGGTGTGAGAAACAGGATTGGCATTACTGAGATTCCGAGTGAAAGTGGATTCTGATCCTTATGGCATTCTTGAAAACTGGAATCCAGATCATTGTGACCCATGCGTGTGGTCTGGTGTCCAGTGTAAGGATGGTAAAGTGCAAATGTTGTAAGTCCCCTGTCACACATACCCAAAATTCCGTAATGTTATCTGTTCGTTAGTGTTTGTTGCTTTGCTGTCAACAAGTCTGTTGAAATGATAATGACAATCAATGTGAAAACACTGAGTTGTGGGTTTTAGTGTTTGTGGGGTTTCATATATTGTTAAATTAATTGTCTGTTCTCTGTTTAGGGACCTTCACGGATATTCATTGAAAGGAATACTCGCACCAGAACTTGGAAATCTCACTCACTTAAAATCACTGTAAGCTTCAGCTATACGTACATGGATCTGGTTTTAGTCTAAGAACAATATCTAGTGTGCTATGTTCATAGAACTAATACTTCCCGATCTAGGTCAACACTATCTTATCCCTATACAATTTGAAATTGCATCGAATTTACATATTAGTACAGTTTTCCGTTTTTGTTTCCATTTGTTGCTTAGGAGCTGTCTCATAATATAAAGAGTGTCATATACATTGGAGTGGAGGTCTGCCAAATAAAAACTTACCTTTCTTTTTTGCCAAGAAAACGTGCGAAAGTAATTGGGTAGATTTTTTCCTATTTCTTTTTTTACAAAGAGTAATTGGGTAGATTTCTGGTAATCATAGCTTCACCATCCACTGTTCTGCATCTATGTACTATGTATAACTTGTTTTAGAATTTTAATAAATTTTCTTCTTCTCTGAATGCTTTTCGTCCAGTGTGCTTTCTGAAAACCATCTCTTTGGTCCTATTCCTAAAGAATTTGGACGTCTCAGAATGCTGGAGGTGCTTGACTTGAGGGATAATAAGTTGAGTGGAAGAATTCCAGCAGTAATAGGAGATTTGCAATCACTTAGAAGATTGTAAGCTGATAATTTGTCGTGTCTTTGTGCTTTAATATGTTTGTATGGATGTATGCAAAACCATTGCTAACAAAATGCTCTTGAATTGTGCTTGATGCTTTTTGCCGCAGGTTGATTTGTGACAATAACTTCAAAGGGAAGGTTCCTGTGGAAATTTGGAAGCTTCATCTGCTCTCAGAATTTCAATTTGATGATTACCTCACCTATGGTGTTGCTTCCGGAAATGGCTGCATAAACAGAAAACTTGGGCATTGGTAAGACTCCTTTAGTTGTTTGTCCTTTTATCTTCATCTTCCAGTTGTGCTACATTTTAAAGTTGTATCTATGTTCAATGATATTGCAAGTGCATAAAATCTGTATTCAAGACATTTGAGAAACATATGCCAATTTTCTACTTTCATAATAACCTACTTTAGTCTTTCAAAAGCGGCTCACTGCCTCCTGCAATAAGTTCGTTAGTAAAATTCAACCGATGACAACTTATCCTTTGGAGAGGCTTTGAAGATCTTTGGAACATTTTCTATGCAGATAGTGGCCCTAATAGTCTCTCATACTTTCTTTAGAATTCAAGCTTTTGGCTGTTGTATAGCATGGGGAACAACTTAACAGTATTGATGATGGATGACATCTGGAAAATTGAAAGTAGAGCTTGGACTTGATGGGGGAACTCAATGCTCTCATCACCCATGTTTGTGAATCTGGGTTTCTTCTTTGTCATGTTTCCAATATCGTTGTTGTATGTTTGAGATCTTATAGCAATAGTTGTCTTGCACCATTCTGTGGCTAGGCGTGTGAGGATGAGGAGTGCAATTGCATTTTCGCTAGTATGTGGAAATTCTTCCTTCCATTTCTCACATGCTGGTTTCTTCACTTCCCTTCTCTAAACCATCTTCGATGCCCCTATAATATTTAGAGGGGATTGGATCTTAGTGTCTCTGTATCTGCGATTCATCTATCTGTGACATTTTCTCATTCATCAATATAACCATCTGTTTATGTCTCATTGCACATTTCTCATTCTCTCGACTTTTCTGTATATTGTCAACTAAAATTGCTAGGTATGCAACTAGACTTTGCCATGAGCAGAAGAACACTTGATTTTATAGTATGCCTGTTTTGCAACATGAAGAATTCAGCTGACTATAACTATAAGCACAAATGTATTCTATTGGTCCTGTTGACTCTGTTTGAATTCGGGATCTAGGCACTCTTGGATAAGTAACTTCAAAGTTTTAGCTAAGTAACTTCAGTTTTAGATTTATAACTGGTGTCAGAGTACTAACTACTAAAACGTTTAGCTTGGTGTGAAAATTACCATCCATTTAATATGCTTTCATTTTACTTCTCAGTCAGATGCTTTGTATTTCATGCTTCGCTCTGAAAATTTGTTGCCTTTTTATGGCAGCATCAGGCGTGGAAGTTTGAGACGATTTAAGACCATAAGCTCCTTTATCAGACCAATTAAAGGGACGCTAACGTGTTATCTTAGTTTCTTCACACTGTAAGTAACTAAATAGGTTTCTTTCACCTTTATGCTTTCTAAAATTTTATTTTGTTTCCTAAAGGTTCCCTGGCTTTTTGGGTGATCATGCAGACTTATGCTCTGACAACCTACAAGGTGAGTGAAAATCATTTTATGTGACACCTTTTATTGGAATTTCAAAGAAATGTACACAAAAAGAATATGTTATGTTCTTTTGTTTGGCAGGTTCACTAAGGCCTCACTTCATCCACGCTGTACAGAACCAAGGAAACACTGTACGTCGTAAGTTAGTTGAACAATCCAGTAACCTTGCTGCTGTTCCTGCAAATGGAGGGAAACCATTGGGACCTATTGTTCCTATTCCAAGCAGCAGAAGTAGTGGTTCCTTTCGTGCTTTACCAAATACTGAGGGAACTCCTCCTCCTCCTCTTCCAACTATACCATCCTCACCTCGACAACATGAGCCTCAAACTCCTCAGGGACACTCTAATGGTGGCGTTAAACAGCCAACTGCTGGTCATGCCCCACCTGGTAGAAAATCTGCAAGTACATGGAAGTATATAGGAATTGGCATTGGGGCTTTTATGGTTGTTATTTTTGTGTGTCTGATCTTCATCTGCAAGAGCAAAGCTGTGCAAACAATAGGCCCTTGGAAGACTGGATTGAGTGGACAGCTGCAGAAAGCATTTATTACAGGTACTTTTGATTAAATGTTGTGTCAAAACTGATGACACTGCTGGTATTCTGTCCAAGATCCATATGATCTAGTTCAACTGTTGGGTGCATTTTTTTCTCTGGTGAATATAATCCCAATCTTTGACGCTTATTATAGCCCATTCCGAGGCTTCCTGTACAGGAGCCTAGTCTTCTTCCTATTCATTGTCTGTTGTGAAGTATGATGCATTTTTAGGGTTTGTTAATGCCACTTCTCTCTCCAACCTCGGATTTGAAGTTCACGTGTCAGAGCAGGAGTCAAGCTAGTTGATTAGCTGCATTAAATGATAGTTTTATGAATGGACTGTTATTCGAAATAATGGGGACACAAATTCGAAATATTGGGGACTAACATTTTTATTTTTTGGGGAAATGAAAATGTATTTTTGGCCTCTATCATTTGCAATGACAATAAGGGGAGAGTTAGGAACATATTCCCCTCTAATTGTTTTGTAGGAAGGATTGGCAGAGTTGATAATCTACGAGTGAGTTAACTTTTTACAGCCCTGTTTGAGATAACATTTGTAGGTTGGAATTTCCACTTTTAGTTCTTAGAAATTATGAATAATCATTCTGCATCATTTTACTTTCTTCAGCTCACTTCCCTACGTAAATGTACATTGTTCGATTACAACCATAAGAAGGTGGATACTTAATTTAGTACTCATATTTTGTTTCTCATGTCTTGTGCATGAAAACAATTGTAGGGGTCCCAAAACTAAATAGGTCCGAGCTTGTAACTGCATGCGAGGAATTTAGCAACATCATTTGCAATCAAGATACATTTACTGTCTACAAGGGAACTCTATCCAGTGGAGTAGAGATTGCTGTTGTGTCAACTCCTATAAATTCTCTGAAAGATTGGTCCAAACGTTCTGAATTGGCCTTCAGGAAGAAGGTTAGTTTATCATCTCTTTCACAAATAAAAAAGCTGCTAAGAAATTTCTTACTTGTCTCACTCTTTCTGTAGTGACATCCTAGTTGTCTCTTCACTTCTTTTCAATTACATTTACTTAATATGATGTTGAATTATTGTGCGCTTGGATAGATCGATTCACTTTCAAGGATAAACCACAAGAATTTTACTAATCTAATTGGATACTGTGAGGAGGATGAACCTTTCACAAGGATGATGGTCTTTGAGTATGCTCCAAATGGAACTCTTTTCGAGCATCTGCATGGTAAACTAGTTAGCAGTGCGAATATTAGTTTAATCATTTACGATGGTAGTGTGATTTAGTTTTTAAGTAATGAAAACTAACATATTTTGTGGTTTCAGTTGAAGAAGCTGACCCTCTTGACTGGCCTGCAAGAATGAGAGCTATAATGGGGACAGCATATTGTCTTGAGTACATGCACAATTTGAATCCTCCATTGTACCATTCTGATGTGAATTCAAAGGCCATATTTTTTACTGATGATTATGCTTCTAAGGTGTGCTTCATTACGAATACATATAGTAAATTTCCGTATAGCATATATATGTCAACAAGACACTTCATATACAACAATGAATTTAGAATCTTGCATTAAAAGAATACTTTTGGTTTCACAGATTACAGAGCTTGCTTTCTGGTCTGAAATACTAGTCAAGTCAAAGTCCGCCAGTGGTGATATAGAAAACTCTGAACTTCCACCACTTGCTGATCCCGACACAAATGTCTATAGTTTTGGGATCTTGTTGCTGGAAGTAATTTCTGGAAAGTCGCCTTACTCAGAAAGAGAGGCTCTTTTGAACTGGGTAAATCTCAATTATATTTTATATGATCTCCTTTTTTTGCTAGGTCTTGATATCTACCTAGCTTGTGTTAATGAGAAGACTAGTGAAACTTTGTTAATTCATTGCTTTGTTTAGGCGGAGCAATACCTTAATGATAAGCAGAACCTGAGCAGCTTGACTGATCCAACATTGAAGGCCTTCAAAAATAATGAGCTTATGGTTATATATGAGGTAATAAGAGAATGTCTTCGAGAAGATCAAAGGAAAAGACCAACTATAAAGGAAGTCGTTACAAAGCTAAGAGAAGCGATTGATATATCACCTGAGGCTGCAGTTCCAAGTCTATCTCCCCTCTGGTGGGCTGAACTCGAGATTCTATCTTCTGAGGCAGCTTAAACCTGACTAGTGTGACTACTATATTTGTAAGTCGAGCATTGCGTTGCTATGTATGAAATATGAATGCACAAAGATATACCTCACTAATGTCAACTGCAAGTCCTTCTTAACCATTTTTCTGTTTCTAATATATATTAGTTCATTCTTTCATATATACTTTTCCTTATGTGGGATATTTGTATTGTAATATGGCCAAATTTTCATGATATTTGCCATGACATAATATCCATTATAACAAATTTGTGGTTCATGACATTTGTCATGACATAATATCCATTATTAGGCCAATGATTTCTTGCTATAAATAGAGGAGTTTCTCCTCGTTTGAAAACACACCAATTCAAGAGCTTTTTACTCTTGTCTTTCTTTCTCCTCATTTATTTCATTATAGAGTATTTTATAAAAGAGCGAGTGTTGGGAAACACTTGTGTGAACCCTTTCTTTGGAGTGATCTTGTGAGGTTATTCTCTTGGGGTATTTAAGATTAATTAGAGTATTTACTCTAATTTTGTACTCTCTTTTATACTCTTGTTGGTATAGTGAAATTGCTTCTCTCCGCTTATGGACGTAGGTCACCTTGACCGAACCACGTTAAATTTGTGTCTTTTTTATCTTCTTTAATTGCCGTTATTATCAACTTTCATTGTCTTTGTTATTGTCATTATACCGTTGTTTGGCTAAATTCCCCACTACCTGAGTTCCCGATTGTAACATGTATGATGCATTCTCTTTCGTGATCAAAAGCTGGTTTTAACAGATAAGATTTGAATAGGGTGTTCAGTGTTATCAAATGCCTCTTCCTCTTTTAACATTTCTTCAGCATAGGTTCATCCGTTCATGGAAGTTGCGGTAAGTTTCCTAATTTTTCTTGATTTAATTTCCAGGTTGTCAAAGTTCCATTTGTTTGTTTTACACACCCAAGTGTCAAGAAGTCTGGTCTTGTTATACTTGCATGAATTTCTTATATGTTGTTTGTTTTTTGGGTTTTGCTTTATTTTGTATAATAATGTGGAGGGCTACTGAAATCTGCGTATTTTTGCCATGTAAGAAGCAATATGTGTTTTATCTTGATTTGCAAGTTTTACATGTGTTGCTTATATATCTTTACTTTCCTTTGGCTATCGATTGGAATATGATGATCGGCTGTTATTTGTTTTTTCAAGATTCTCTATTTATCTTATTCTTTTGTCTTTTATTGCACTGATGTTAGGCTATGTTTGAAGAATGAGTAGGGATGTGTGAAAGAGAAATAGGATTTTGATGAATAAAAGAGAAGGGTGCGGTTGTATCAGGAAGAGAGGAACTGGGGGTATCTGTATTGTTTAAAGTACGTATTTTGACCAACTTGAGATGTCTAAAAAACTCGTGAAATTAGACTTGCATTGCAAAATCGTGCAAATTGCAAGTGCCAATTTCCTTGCAATTTGCACGATTAAGCTAAAGATAATTTTCTATTTTTTAATTTTTCGACTGTCAATCAAACATTAACAGAATATGTACCGGAGTACAAATTAAGTACCAAAAACAGAGAAAATGCTTCAAGATTGTATATTACAGTAACAAAAGCTAAAGAGCCGTTCCAATAAAAGAAAATTTCATGCAAACAGACATCATCCTCTACTCTCATACTAGCTAAACCTAACCAAATTGTACAAGAAACTATAATATATTAATATTCATTAAACTTTCAAACTAACTGCAAATATTTTCTTTTTTTCTGCCCCATTTCCTCATCTGTATTTGAAACATTGAAATAGCAGCCAAGAGACCCACACACTGTGTAGGATTCAAGATATCCAACAAGCCCTTCAACGTCTTAAGCCTAACGCAATCAGCCATTTTCATCACCCTCTCTAAACTTATCATTAATCCTTTCAACGCCACCTCTACTAACCCATCCAACTGATTATTTGAGTGAAAGTCACTAGTGCAACCACTTGTTCTCACTCTAGTACTGCTATTTAACCTTGCCAATTCCACCATTTTTCTATCCCCCAAAGCCACTTGTTGCCTTTCCATTTCTCTTTCTACTCTCTCTTCCTCTGCTCTAATTTTCACCTTCAAAGCATCAATACTCTTCACCTGTTCATCACTCAACTCGGAAGTAGCACCAACTAGCAGGCGAAAGACCATTGATGGCTTCCAGCCAGTGACCCATAAGTATGCATTTTCCAAAGGGCTTAACCAAACTGGATTGAAAAATGACAAGATATCTTCATGTGCCGCTGCCCATTTGGCAGTATAGTAGTCTTTGTGATGTGCGGTCATTTTGTTTACCAAGGTTTCGTGATCTTTGACGTGTGAAATTTCCTTTGGAACAATGAGAAGTAGCCTGAGGAACTCTTCAAGTTGACTCATCCAATTCTCGAAGTAGTTGGAGAAGTTTTTCTCAACTTGGGTTGTCATTTTTTTTTTTATAATAATAGCAATAAACAAGAAAACTGATACATTAAAATGTGTTGAACAAGAAAGAGAAGAATGCCAAATATATACAGTGAGATGACAAGTGCCACGTACGCTGCAAAGAGTTGCATGCGTGGCTTGTGGGATATTAATGAGTAAGAGTAGTATTTTTGACTCTTTGCACAAGCTTAGAGGCCAGTGGTGGTGCTCTTTGAATGAGTTGAAGAGGCAGATTTGGGTGGGGTGAGATTAATTGGGATGCATGAACAGTAAGTGTAGGCAACCCCATTGGAACGTGTCAAGAAGAGAGCTTATTTGTGTTGAATACGTGGTGCTTCCATATGTAACATCTGCAACATCTTCATCATCATTCATCACAAAGACAACCTCATGATATCAGATCAGGTGGCAAATTAAGTAGGTTTTATTTTTGTTTGGTTTTCGATATTCCCTATATTTCTTAGTGTACGAGGAAGTCGTTAAGTCCTAATCGGATATGTGAAGCCCATCTGATATTCTGTGTTTCTATTCGGAACTAGTTGGAGGCAGAGCCCGGGCCCAAGACCTTATTAATTTTTGATTTAATGTATACAACTTTTCTTCGCTGAATGTGAAACAAATATCATACCATGTGATTCAAAATGTTGCAAAACTAAGAACACAACTGATTAACTTCTAAGTTGCATCAAAAGTCAAATTGAAATTAAGCAAATCAAAAGTATATTGTGCAAGTATCTAAATCAATATGTAATTCTTCTTCCTGCTGCAATTCTACAAGCTGTATTAGGTCCCGGATAGTTTGTGTGCTCTTAGGAAGCAGAATGTTTTAGACAACAAGCTGAAATGAAAAATGCAAAAGTAGAATAAGTCTTAGCACATGTCCGTAATACAAAGCATCCGAATTGGCGGAAGTAGAAGGTAGCACATGTGCATAATAAAAATCATATATTTTTTGTATGTTCCAGCACAATCTATTTATTTTTTTATTTTCTTCCTGTTGGGCAAGAAGACAGCAAAGAGATTAAACTTTTATTTGGTACCATAAGTGTACAATAACTAATTTGTTGACACCAAAATAAACAACTCAAAAGAAAGAGCAATAGAAAGAAAACATTTATCAAAAGAAACTCCATTTTAACGGTGCCTTTCCATTTATAAGATTCTAACAATTGAATACACTTTGCAAATGAATATAAGATACAGCAACCACTTCAAACATGAGAAAACATTCAGGGTGTATTTGGTACGATGGAATTTCACTGTTTGGTTGCACAAAATAGTTTGAAAAATATTTTTCTAGATATTAGATTTTCCTTTCCTTAGAAAAAGTTAGGAAATTTTTTTCCAAATACTTCACCTACCGTCGTATCTAACCTCAACCCCTTCCAACTTTAATTCTGTTTTTTTTCGTTTTTCTGCGTCACCCACCCACGCCAACCCCGTCAACCCCAC
>AWOL01S0068809.1:0-12443 GCA_000715115.1 Nicotiana otophora
AAATTGCAAAAGAAACATACATTCACTTATAAGTTTGATACATTCATTTATTGCCTATAAGTATTCTTTCAATTCTAGTTTCCTTTCTTGCATGAAGTTATCAACCAACACGGATCAGATAGGATTCGGCTCATATTCATTTTCTATTGCCTTCATTTCGTAGTTCTTACTTGGATGTGTGACACCTATCTCATTTTACTATTGATGAGTTAGATCTTAAACTTTGTACCCAATTAAATAACATGGTGAAACTCCGGCTTGAAGAAAAGAGTGTTCCATGGTGAAATGCAAGATAGATTAGAAAGCAAGGAAGATGAGATTTGAGGGGCATTGTTTTTGGTGTAATATTTCTTCTAGGATCTGCAGGAAATAGTTACACCTTTATTGTATCAGTTTGATTCTGGTACATCAAAGTAAATTTAAAATACATGTAACATATCATATATCATGTTTGTCAATTGTCATCCGGTTGGAAACAGTAAACACTTCGGCGAAGTCCATAAATGTATGGTTGCACTTTACACGTAAAAGAAAATGTTGAATGTTTGAATAGGAAGAGTATTTACATCCACTAAGTAGACTTTTGTACATAAAAATTATAATTTTTGAAAAGAAGTAATATTTGGAGTTAAGTAGAAAAATGATATTTAGAATTTGAGATTATGTTTGGACATGTATTTCAATTGAAAAAATATTACAGTTTTATGAGTGGGGGAAATTATTTATCAAAATGTGATCAAAACCGCTTTTTGGTTTTTGAAAAACTCATTTTCGAAAAATCTTCAAAAAATTACAAAATTTCATGAACTGTAACGATCCAACCGGGCGTTTTGAGAATTAGCATCTTATTCGGCGGCTTAAGGTCTCGAGTAGTTTCGTGTTATGTATTATGACTTGTGTGTCTGGTCGAGTTCGGTTTTCGGATGATTCGGGATTGATTTGGAAGGATGATTCTCGTCTTAGAAGCTTAAGCGGTAAGAGTTGACCGGAGTTTGACTTTTATGTAAACGACTCCAGAATGGTGTTTTGATGATTCCAATAGTTTCATATGGTGATTTTGGACTTTGACGTATGTCCGAATTTGGATATGAAGGTCCATAGGTTGATTTGATGCATTTTGTGCGAAAATTAAAAAGTTGAAGGTTTGGAAGGTTGAGAGGTTTGACCGAGAGTTGACTATGTGAATATTGGGCTCGGATTGTGACCCCGAGCATTGGAATAGCTTCGTCATATCATTTGGGACTTGCATGCAAAATTTGAGGTTATTCCGGGTTGATTTGATATGATTCGGCGCGAGTTGTAAAAGTTTTCATAAGTTCATTAAATTCGACTTGAGATGCGATTCGTAGTTTTGCTGTTGTTTGATATGATTTAAGGCCTCGATTAGGTCTGCATTATGTTACAGAACTTGTTGGTATGTTCGGACGGGTTCCTGAGGGGCTTGAGTGAGTTTCGGGGTGATTTCGGATCATTTCTAAGCCATTTTTAATTGCTGGTTTTTTTGCCACAGGAGTATGCATCGCGATCGCAAACTTTGGGTCGTATTCGCGAAGAGCAAATTTGTTGTTTGGGCACTGTCAATCACGATCGCGAAAGCCTTTACGCGATCGCGTAGAGGAAATTTTGTTGTCACTAACCCAATTTTGGAAGCTTATATCTTGCAATCTACAAGCAATTTAAAGATGATCCAAAAATGAAAGAATGTCAATTTTTCTTACTATGTCGTGCGATTTTATTCTATCATTGACTATTGAACCCTTCTATTCTTGTTCTACATACAGGAGATCGTCCGTCTTCACGGTGTGCCCGTGTCTATCATTTTTGACCGAGGTACGTAGTTCACCTCGCATTTCTAGAGGGAAGTATAGCGTGAGTTGGGCACGCAGATTGAGTTAAGCATATCATTTCATCCCTAGACGGACGGACAGTCCGAGCGCACTATTCAAATATTGGAGGATATAATTCGCGCTTGTGTTATGGATTTTAGGGGTTCTTGGAACCAATTCTTGCCACTTGCGGAGTTTGCGTACAACAACAGCTACCGATCTAGTATTAAGATGGCTTCCTATGAGGCATTATATGAGAGGCACTGTCGTTCCCCAAATGGATGGTTCGACCCGGGGGAGGCTCAGTTGTTGGGTACATATTTGGTACAGGAGGCCTTGGATAAGGTCAAGATTATTCAGGATTGACTTCGCACCGCTCAGTCTAGGTAGAAAGGTTATGCCGATCGTAGAGTTCGTAATGTTGCATGCATGGTCGGAGAGAGGGAGTTGCTCCGGGTTTCACCCATGAAGGGTGTGATGAGGTTCGGAAAGAAGGGCAAGTTTAGCCCTAGGTATATCGAACCCTTTGAGATTCTTAAGAGAGTGGGTGAGCTGGCCTACAAGCTCGCATTGCCACCAGTTTATCAACAGTCCATCCAGTGTTCCATGTGTCAATAATCCGAAAGTATCAAGGTGATCTGTCCCATGTGTTAGATTTCAACTCGGTCCAATGGGACAAGGATTTGACTTAGGAGGAGCAGTCGGTGGCTATTCTAGACCGACAGGTCCGACAGTTGTGGTCTAAGAGTTATCCTTCAGTTCGAGTGCAGTAGAGAGGTCAGCCGATCGAGGCATCCACTTGGGAGTCCGATTCAGACATGCGGAGTAGATATCCATACCTTTTCACCAGTCCAGGTACTATTCTATGTCTGTTCGAGGATGAACGTTTGTTTTATAGGTGGCGAATATGATGACCTGATAAATCATTTATAGTTTTAACATTCATTTTTGTGTTCTGAAACCCCGACTAGCTCCGTTTAACCTTCCTCGATTTGCGTGCACAGTCCGTGTCATTTTTTGGAAGGTTTTATTTAACAAATTAATGAAAATGTGAAATCATGTCGTAAAACCTATTCGAGTTAACTTCGGTCAACATTTTGAGCAAACGGAATCGGATCAGTATTTTGATAGTCCCAATGGGTCTGTATCGTGATTTGAGACTCCATCGTATGCCCGGAATCAAATTTGGAAGTCACTAACTTAATTTATCGTAATTTGTTGAAAAGTAGAAGCTTAAAGGTTTAAAGATTTAAATAGTTTGACTGTAGTTTAACTTTGTTGCTATCGGGTCCGGATTTTGGTTCCGGAACTTGATATAGGTTCATTACTGTATTTATGACTTGTCTGCAAAATTTGGTGTAAAGCGGAGGTGATTTGACGTAATTCGCACGTCCGATTGAAATATTGAAAGTTCTTAAGCTTCATTGAAAATTTTATTCGTTTTGGTGTCCGATTCGCAGTTCTAGGTGTTATTTTAGTGTTTTGATCGCGCGAGCGAGTTCGTATGATATTTTTTGACTTATACGCATGTTTGGTTTGGAGCCCTGAGGGCTCGGGTGAGTTTCGGATAGGCTACGGAGTGATTTTAAACTTAGAGAAATAGCTGTTGCATGTGTGTTCTGGTGTTGTATGCAAATCTCGCATTTGTGATCACATCATCGCATTTGCGAGTATGGGATGGGGACTGGGTTCTCGCATTTGCGAGACTTCTGTCGCATTTGCGATAGTCTCAGGTTCGCATTTGCGAACAAATTGTTCGTAATTGCGATGGCAGCAGAGGTGTGAGTTCTTCGCATTTGCGAAGACTTTCTCGCATTTGCGAAGTGCTGATATGTTGATTATAAATGGAGTATTCCGATAAGTTTTGTGGTGAAGATATAAGTTCAATTCGTTTTTCAAATGCTCTTATCATATTGCATTATAAATTGAGGATGTGTCCCAAACTATGGATTGTGTATCCACATGTTATAATTTCTAGTCGTGATTTATGTAAAAGCTATTATGCCAAGTTGTGTAGAGATTGTGATTGTGATACACCTCCACCTGCATACATTGGGGTGAGGCGGCATGACCGCTTTGTGTGGGGATAATGGTATAGAGATTGTGATTGTGATACACGTCCACCCGCATATATAGATTGGGATGAGGCAGCATAACCGCTTTGTGTAGGGATTATGATATTATGGGACTGCATCTCCACCCGCTTACATTGGGGTGAGGCGGTACGACCGCTTTATAGATGGTTTTGCTATTGTTGTGGCACCACCACCCGCATACATTGGGGTGAGGCAGCATAGCCTCTTTGTGTTGGTATTGGTATCGTTGATGCATTTCCACTCGCATAAATTGGGGTGAGGCGGCATAGCCGCTTTGTGTAGGTTCTTGGTACTGTGGTTATACATCCACCCGCATACATTGGGGTGAGGCAGCATAGCCTCTTTGTGTTGGTATTGGTATCGTTGATGCATTTCCACTCGCATAAATTGGGGTGAGGCGGCATAGCCGCTTTGTGTAGGTTCTTGGTACTGTGGTTATACATCCACCCGCATACATTGGGGTGAGGCAGCATAGCCTCTTTGTGTTGGTATTGGTATCGTTGATGCATTTCCACTCGCATAAATTGGGGTGAGGCGGCATAGCCGCTTTGTGTAGGTTCTTGGTACTGTGGTTATACATCCACCCGCATACATTGGGGTG
Source organism: Nicotiana otophora (assembly GCA_000715115.1). Classification (NCBI taxonomy): domain Eukaryota; kingdom Viridiplantae; phylum Streptophyta; class Magnoliopsida; order Solanales; family Solanaceae; genus Nicotiana; species Nicotiana otophora. The sequence goes on from AWOL01S0068809.1 coordinate 4,524, forward strand.
AGGCAGCATAGCCTCTTTGTGTTGGTATTGGTATCGTTGATGCATTTCCACTCGCATAAATTGGGGTGAGGCGGCATAGCCGCTTTGTGTAGGTTCTTGGTACTGTGGTTATACATCCACCCGCATACATTGGGGTGAGGCAGCATAGCCTCTTTGTGTTGGTATTGGTATCGTTGATGCATTTCCACTCGCATAAATTGGGGTGAGGCGGCATAGCCGCTTTGTGTAGGTTCTTGGTACTGTGGTTATACATCCACCCGCATACATTGGGGTGAGGCAGCATAGCCTCTTTGTGTTGGTATTGGTATCGTTGATGCATTTCCACTCGCATAAATTGGGGTGAGGCGGCATAGCCGCTTTGTGTAGGTTCTTGGTACTGTGGTTATACATCCACCCGCATACATTGAGGTGAGGCGGCAGGGCCACTTGATTTGAGTTGTGGTATTGTACGTACACCTCCACCTGCATACATAGGGTGAGGCGGCGGGGCCGCTTTGGGTGAAGATGGTTATAGAGGATCTCATCTTAAATCCTATAAATGTTGTTAATAGCTTTTAATAATCTTTCTATGGTTGAGACGGTTATCTATATTATTCTATTGCCGCACTGGTTCATCATAATTATTTTGTATTTCTAAATTCTTAAATTGGTGTTTAGTTTTCATACTAGTACTATTCGACGGTACTAACGTCCCGTTTGCCGGGGGCGCTGCATCTTTAAATAGATGCAGGTGGTTCCATAGCAGGAGGCATTGATCAGTGATAGCAGTACACCTTCTTCCCAGCTGACTTGGTGAGCCCCACTTTATTCCGGGGTCATGAATCTTTTGTACTTTGTGTATTCTGTTTGAGGTATAGCCGGCGCCTTGTTGCCGGCATTATCATTATACCCTTCTTTATCTATAGAGGCTCCGTAGACATAGTGTGGGTTGTGTATTGGTGCTGGAAAAGACAAAATATATTATGTTGTGGTTGTATTACTCGTCCATTGAGACTTTAAAAATGATGAAGCTATTGGAAATGAATTGGTATTGTAGACATGAACATCATTTTGTCTAATTAATGAAAATATGTATTATCTCCATTTATGGATGAGTTTGGGTAGAATGAAATCTAACAGGCTTGCTTGGTCGGGTTCACTCGGTTGAGTGCTGGTCGCGCTCCTCGGTTTTGGGACGTCACAAACTTGGTATCATAGCCTAAGGTTTTAAAGTGTCCTAGGATGTCTCGGAGCCGTGTCTAGTAGAGTCCTTATTATCGGTGTGTTCTTGACCACATCTATAATTAGGATGCTACATGGGCATTTAGGAATATTATCCTTTTTTGATATTCTGAATTGTGCGATGAAACTGGTTGTGAAACTGTTCTTCCTCCATCCCGTGCGTTGAAGTTCAAGGTAAGTTTAAATGCTCTTTTGGTTTATTCCAAGTAATGTTGCCATGTGACATGACGAAAGGGTAAAGGCTTGAATATTAAACAGTTGGCACATGTATCATGTTGAATGAATAGTATAACATATGAGACAAGTATATCATACCATGAGCATACTTTATATGAGAAGAGTGCTAGAAGTGATTACCCACCTAGAAAGAGGCAGTGACATGATAAATGAGACATATGTCCCTGAAGCTACTAAATTCAAGACTTGTGTCAAAATGTGAATCATTCACCCCAAGTGGAGGAGGAAGGGCCATAGATAGGCCACTTAAATACAATGAAACAAGAGTAAGACCATGTAGCTATGATGTTTGAATATTTTGTTGATGACAGGTGTAGTCTAGAAAAGAAATAATGGGTAGCATAATTCTCTGAAAGGATATGCTAATGATAGACAACTAGTACCCCAAAAATGTGGAAGGTTAAGGAAGGTAAATTCTTTATACATGGCAATGTGAATGACAGGGTCAACGATCCTAGAAACTAAGAGTATGTTTACAAAGGGATTTTATACTTGTTAGGGGGTCAGGAACAATGGAACCCAAGGAAGTAATATAGGTCAAATATGAAAGGTTGCGAGTTTTTAGAATGAGTTAATCATGGATTTGCGATTTAGCTAAACCTCTAGGGCTTTAAGAAAGACAGAACGAGTGGGAAAGATAAATGTGATGTTATAATAACCCAAGAGTGCATCGGTACTTGGTGGAGAGTCTCTTAAGAATCTTACAAGCAAGGAAGTGTTAAGTGATACACGGATGAACACACTTTCCCACTGATATCCCAACAAGTGTCGAGAGGCGAGCAGGATGAATTCCCAACTAAGGGAAAAGACCATGTAACGTATGGAAGGTAGAATAGCTATTCAATAACTAGGGATAATGAGGCGAGCGAAACTGGAAGAAAATTCTATGAATTGAGATGGTCGTGGTTATCGCAAAATAGTTCGTATCATAATGGTGGAGGAGGATAGAGCACAAGTGTTAATGGAAGATATAAAGGATCAACTGTAATTCAACTGACTTGAATGACGCCGAATATCAACTAAAAGATATAGAGGGAGTTCATGTCTACATATTACATTGGAAAGTAAGACTACTGGTGATGAAGTGGTGGTGTGATAAACTCAACAAACCAGACATAATGATACTACGAGTTCATGGGAGGCAAACAAGTGTGTGGCACAATAAGGTTGTCAACTATGAATTAAGGGCAAAATGGGATGGGAGTGAATGCTCTAGTCACAAAGAAAATATGGTATCAATATATTGTCTAGACCAAAGGGGAAATGTTTGAAACAGATTAAGAGAGGATGAACACTTGTTACGAACCAAACATGTTTAACATGATAGCTCTTAGGCTGCAATATCAGGAAACACTATTGGTAACTACAATACGAAGAATAAGGTGAGTTACTCATCGATGATGGAATCAGGTGAACTAAGTCCTACACTTATAAGGAAAACAAGAAGTCGTCGTTGAAGAATTTAGGAGGATCTCAAGTTTCAGAAAAGGCCCTGTTCGGGTTAAATATATATGAAGGGTATCGATATGTGTTTTGGGAAGTGTTTAGTAGTAAAGAGGAATTGTGATAATGTTCACCAGGGAAGTATAGTGGTTTCTTAAAATCCTATAAGACTTATAATGAGGAAAGAGGATGGTTAAGAAAGGTCTGAGCACGATGTTACTTCACATATTGAGGCAATGCCATGCAGGTTGATGCTATCAGGGTGTGTGCGCAATCTAGTAGATGTTATTCATTTGAAACATATGGTCTCATAAGAAAACTGGCCTAGTAATATCTTTTGTTGAGAAATTTGGAAAAATAAGTTGCAAGCACTAATAAGATCGTAACTGTATCAAGGAAAATTTTTGTAGAACTCAATTTCTAGGAGGTCATATGAAAGAGAAATCTAATATAGATGTTCCATTAATGATGAAATATGGCAAGATGATCATTTATACCTCTAGACAACTCAAGAATCATGAGAAAAATAATCCAACATATGACTTAGGACTTGCGACTGTGATTTATACATTAAAGGTTTGGCGTAATTAATTGTATGGGATCTAGGTGGACATATTCACGGACCAAAAGATCCTTCAATATATTTGCAAATAGAAGAAATTGAATCTAAGGTAGAGAAGATGTCATGAGTTACGTAATGATTACGATATCAATATTCTATATCATTCCGGGAAGCCAATGTTGTGGCGGATACTCTTACCCGGAAATCTATGGGTAGCTTAGCACACTTGGAGGCATACCAAAGGCCATTGGCCAAGGAAGTTCACCGATTGGCTAGTTTAGGAGTTCGTCTTGCGGACTCTAGTGAAGGAGGGGTGATTATGCAAAATAGGGTTGAATCATCGCTTGTTGTGGAAGTCAAAGAGAAGAAGTACAACGATCCATTATTGGCACAATTGAAAGAGGGTATTCATAAACATAAGACTATGACTTTTTCTCTCGACTTGGATGATGGTATACTAAGGTACCAAGGGTAGTTATGTGTTCCAAATGTGGATGATTTTTGGGAAAGAATCATGATCGAGGCTTACATTTCTAAGTATTCCGTGCACCCGGGTTCTACGAAAATGTATCATGATCTTAAGGAGGTCTATTGGTGGAACGATATGAAAAGAAATGTAGAGGAATTTGTGGCGAGATGTCCGAATTGTCAGCAAGTGAAGGCCAAACACCAAAGGCCTGGTAGGTTGGAACAAAACATAGAATTCCAATATGGAAGTGGGAAATGATTAATATGGACTTTGTGATAGGATTACCGCGCACTTCGCACAAGTTTGACTCAATTTGGGTGATTGTGGATCGACTCACGAAATCAGCACACTTTTTGCTGGTTAAGGCTACTGACACACTGGAGCAGTATGCTCAGTTGTATATCAAAGAAATAGTCAGGTTGCATGGCACCCCAGTTTTCATCATTTCTAATTGGGGGGCACAATTCACTACTAATTTTTGGAAGCAATTTCAGCAAGGTTTGAGTACTCAAGTGAATCTTAGTACAGCCTTTCACCCGCAGACGGACGGGCAGGCAGAGCGGACTATTCAGATGCTTGAGGATATGTTGCGCGCTTGTGTTATAGATTTCAAAGGTAGCTGGGATGATCATTTACCACTCATAGAATTTGCATATAACAATAGCTATCATGCTAGCACTCAAATGGCATCGTTTGAGGCTTTATATGGTAGAAGATGTAGATCTCCCATTGGGTGGTTCGAAATTGGGGAAGCAAATTTGATAGGGCCAGACCTTGTGCATCAGGCTATGAAAAAAGTTAAAATCATTAAGGAGTGGTTGAAGACTGCTCAGAGTCGTCAGAAATCCTATTCGGATGTTCGTCGTAGGGATTTGGAGTTCAAGAAAATGATTGGGTATTCTTGAAAGTTTCCCCCATGAAAGGGGTAATGTGATTTGGTAAGAAAGGGAAATTGAGTCTGAGGAATGTCGGACCGTACAAAATCATTCAGAGGATCGGTGAGGTGGCACACAAGGTTGAGCTACCACCTGAGATGTCATTAGTGCACCCGGTGTTTCATATGTCTATGTTGAAGAAAGTAGTTGGAGATCCGACAGTCATTGTTTCGGTTGAGACTTTTGAGGTAAATGAAGAATTGACTTATGAAGAGATTCCAGTTTCTATTATTGATCGGCAAGTCCAAAAGTTGAGAAACAAAGAAATTGCATCCGTGAAAGTGCTATGGCGAAACCAACAGGTTGAAGAGGCTACTTGGGAGGCCGAANGAGACTTTTGAGGTAAATGAAGAATTGACTTATGAAGAGATTCCAGTTTCTATTATTGATCGGCAAGTCCAAAAGTTGAGAAACAAAGAAATTGCATCCGTGAAAGTGCTATGGCGAAACCAACAGGTTGAAGAGTCTATTTGGGAGGCCGAATAAGAAATGAAGAAAAAGTATCCTTATTTATTCGAATAACCATGTAATTATGAGTTGTGCCTTATGAAAATTCTATGGGATATTCCTATGAAATATGTATGACTTGTATATTTGGTGTTAAGGGTGTTCCTTTCTGAAAATATATTACTGATGAGGCCATAGTTGGTGTTGTTGTGTATTATGTTATGTCGTTAGAATATGTATATGTTGTTAGGATGTGTTTCTGGGGCTATCTAACAGGTGGATAGGCCTAATTACAAAGGAAACTCTCGCGAAATATTTGGAAATTTAGGGAGTTAGTCAAATTTGGGGATGCTGGTGTGTGGTATGAAAAACTGAGTTGCATAAGATGCTAATAACATATTTTGACCCTCATTCGAGGACGAATGATCCTGAGTGGGGGATAATGTAAGGCACCGTAAAAGTTTGCAAAAGAAAATAATGTTTCGTGGTGCAGAATTAGTTTTTCGTGTTGAGTATTATAGAAATTCTTCGCGGCGAGCTTGCGAGCCGCGGCTCGGACTTTTTGGGTTGAACAATGCACCGGAAAGTAAAGAAATTTTTTCGGCAGAAAAGTGCATTTTTGCGATCCATTATGCGACCGCAGAATCACTCTGCGGATCGCATAATAGCCGCATAGTGAGGCAGTTAATTGGGCCAATTAGAAGAAATTATGCAGTCGACTATGCGACCGCATAACTGTTATGCGGTGCATTATGCGATCGCATAACGGTTATTCGGACCTCATAGTGACCGCATACACATACAGTTCTTTTGGCTATTTTGTAACCAATTATGCGACCGATATGCGGTCTGCATATCGGTTATGCGATCGCATACCTTGTTCCGGAGATCTATTTTTGGGTTTTTAAAACCCGACCCTATTTCATTAAATACACTCTTTGGGTCATTTTTGAGCTATTATCTGACATTTTAGAGTGAGGGAGGGTGCCCTAGAGTGAGAAGGTATTCTCCAATATTTGTCCTTCAATTCTTGCCCAAGTTTTGGAAGATTAAGAAGGGAAACTCACTAGGTCTTCATCCTAGAGGTAAGATTCTACACCCTAAACCCTAATTTCGAAATCATCTGAAAATAGGTAATAAGCAAGATAATTTTTGGGCATGAGAGTTGATTATTTTACATGCATGTGATATCAAGGGGTGTAGGAAGATTGTTGAACTAAGCATGGTAAATATTGGGTTGTGGGATGATGGAATTCTCTATTAAAAGGGCCTTGAAACCTTAATGCACAGCTAGTGTTTGATAAAATGCTCAAATGAGCTAGAACCATAATCATCTTCCTAATTTTGGTTCAATTTGTTATATTTCTAAAATAGATTGAAGTTGCTAAGAATTCCGGAACATTTAGAGTGTAAGGAAGCTCAATTGAGGTATGTTGGCTACACTCTTCTTTAAGAATTGGAATTCCCAATATCATTGTAAGTTTCGAGATGTTGATTATAAATAGAGTATTCCGATAAGTTTTGTGGTGAAAATATATGTTCAATTAGTGTTTCAAATGCTCTTATCATATTGCATTATAAATTGAGGATGTGTCCCAAACTATGGATTGTGTATCCACATGTTATAATTTCTAGTCGTGATTTATGTGAAAGCTATTATGCCAAGTTGTGTAGAGATTGTGATTGTGATACACCTCCACCCGTATATATTGGGGTGAGGCGTCATGACCGCTTTGTGTGGGGATTATGGTATAGATATTGTGATTGTGATACACCTCCACCTGCATATATATATTGGGGCGAGGAGACATGACCTCTTTGTGTAGGGATTATGATATTGTGGGACTGCATCTCCACCCGCTTACATTGGGGTGAGGCGTTACGACCGCTTTGTGTATGGTTTTGGTATTGTTGTGGCACCACCACCCGCATACATTGGGGTGAGGCGGCATAGCCGCTTTGTGTTAGTATTGGTATCGTTGATGCATTTCCACCCGCATATATTGGGGTGAGGCGGCATAGCCTCTTTGTGTAGGTTCTTGGTACTGTGATTATACATTCACCCGCATACATTGAGGTGAGGCGGCAGGGCCGCTTGATTTGAGTTGTGGTATTGTACGTACACCTCCACCTGCATACATCGGGTGAGGCGGCGGGGCCACTTTGGGTGAAGATGGTTATAGAGGATCTCATCTTAAATCCTATAAATGTTGTTAATAGCTTTTAATAATCTTTCTATGGTTGAGACGGTTATCTATATTATTCTATTGCCACACCGATTCATCATAATTATCTTGTATTTCTAAATTCTTAAATTGGTGTTTAGTTTTCATACTAGTACTATTCGATGGTACTAACGTCCCTTTTGCAAGGGGCGCTGCATCTTTAAATGGATGCAGGTGGTTCCATAGCAGGAGACATTGATTAGTGATAGCAGTACACCTTCTTCACAGCTGACTTGGTGAGCCCCACTTCATTTCGAGGTCATGAATCTTTTGTACTTTGTGTATTCTGTTTGAGGTACAGTCGGGGCCTTGTTGTCGGCATTATCATTGTACCCTTCTTTATCTATAGAGGCTCCGTAGACATAGTGTGGGTTGTGTATT
>AWOL01S0068839.1:0-10903 GCA_000715115.1 Nicotiana otophora
TCACTACTTCTTCGAGGTTAATCTAGATACTTACTGGGTACATATTTTTATGTACTCACGCTATACTTTTGTACTTAATTGTATAGGATTTCAGGCAGGTGCATCTAGCCACCAGTCCGGCGCGTAGACTGATTTCCCAGCTTGAGACTTCCCGGTGATCTGTCCTTTTGAGTCGTTCTGCAGTAGCTGGAGTCTCTCTTATGTTCTTTTATTTTCTGTCTATTTCCTTTCAGACAGTAGGCTAGCATTGTTTTGTATATTCTACTAGATTNACTTAGTTCCTTAATGTTGGCTTAAAAGGCCATGTTTGACTTTGGTCAACATTTTTAGTAAATGACCTCAGAATCGGGATTTGACGGTTCCAATAGGTTCGTATGATAATTTTAGACATGGGCATATGTTTGTATTGGGCTTTGGGTGACTCGGGAGCGTTTCGGCGCCTAGTAGTGAATGTTGGTTCTTGAAGGTTTTTGAAATTCTTTAAATTTGATTTGGATTAGGTTTTGGTGATATCGGGGTACGAATGGAATTCCGAGACCGGGAATAGTTCTGTAATGTCATTTAAGACTTGGACGCAAAATTTGGTGTCATTCCGAGTAGTATAAGTAGGATTCGACGCGTTCGGAGCAATTTAGAAACTTGAAGTTCAAAGTTTGACTCAATTTGGTTTTGGGGTGTGATTCTTGGTTTTGTTGTTGTTTTATGCATTTCAAGAGTTCGAGCAAGTTTGTATTATGTTTATAGACTTGTTGGAGTAGTTGGACAGAGTCCCGAGGGGCTCGGGTACGTTTCGGACCGCCCGGAGTTGAGTTGAAACACACCAGATTTCTACTTCTGGTTTCCTTCTTATCGAACGCGGTCAGACCTTAGCCTTCGCGATGAAGGATTTAGGGTACTGTGGGCTGGGGAGCTTTTACCCTTCGCATTCATGTGTGCAGGACCTCGTTCGTGGAGGTATGGACCCTCTAGCCTTCGCGTTCACGTGACCTGTCCCGTATTCGCGTAGAAGAGGCTGAGCTGGGTGGGCGTTGTTAGTTCTTCGAGTTAGCGAAGAAGCCTTCGCATTCGCATAGGGTAGGCCAAGAGAGCCTCCGCATTCGCGTTGCTCCTGTCGTGTTCGCGATGGGTAAATTCCTGGGCTTGGGCCATTTGCCTTCGCGATCGCGAGGCCTCTTCCGCGATCACGAAGAAGGCATACCTAGAGAGTGAGTTTAAAATTGGGACTTAGGCATTTTTCGGGTCATTTATTACACTCTTGGGCGATTTGGGAGCTCTTAAGAAGGGGATTTCGACCTAGTTTTGTGAGGTAAGTAATTTCTACCTCATGTGTGTTTAATACATAGTTTATGGGTATAATACGACATGTAAATTAGTAAAATTCAGGGGTTTAGAGGAAAACCTAAGTTTTTGATAAAAAACAGAGTTTACAACGAAAATAGTTATGGAACTTGATGAAAATCATATATTTATATTCCTAAGGTTATGGGTAACAACTTTCTTCGAAAAATTCCGAAATCCGGGCACGTGGGCCTAGGGGTGGATTTTAGGAATCTTGCATTTGAAGTTGGGAAAATTACTTAAATAGTAAGGATATGAACTTTTAAGCCTATATTGATTAGTTTCTACACTATTTGGATAGTTTTATATTGTTCGGCACCAAATTGAGGGTTTGGGCATAAGCGTGGACCAGAAAGTAGGCCTTAAAGAAAGTAAGTCTCTTTTCTAACCTTGTAAGAAGGAAATTTCCCCATAGGTGAACTTAAGTAATATATAATTATTTGTGGGGGCTACGTACGCACGAAGTGACGAGAGTCCGTACATAGCTATTATTTGTAGGTACCGTTATCTGAACATAATTGTTTATTTGCATTGAATGGAACTAAGTTGAGGATTTCAAGATTTCAAAGGTTTCAAGAAAATTAATATTTTGAAAAGAATTGAGAAAAATTACGTTATATTTATATTTAACAATGTCGCAAGTATATTTAGTATATTTCGCGAGCAGGGTGACTCTTTCCACTACTTTTATGGGAGCGGGCCGTTTGCCTCGACAGGTTAATAGATGCATCTATGGTTCGCGTCGTTCGACCCTCGGCAGTGCACAATTTACATTTTCATGTTGGATCGGGCCGAACGTCCTCGGTGGAATTTGTGTGTGATAATAAAAGTGGAAGCCCTTTTTATAGTTGGTATAAATTTATTGTTTTAGAGATCATTTGTTTAAAATTAAGGAAGTATTTTGGTTTCTTACATATGATGGAAGAACTGTACAGTTATTTCTTGTTCTGAGTTTATTGTTAGTTCTGTGTATCATGCTTATTTAGAATCACATATTATTATATTTTTGGCCCTAGTGAGTGTCGAAGTCGACCCCTCTTCACTACTTCTTCGAGGTTAATCTAGATACTTACTGGGTACATATTTTTATGTACTCACGCTACACTTTTGTACTTAATTGTATAGGATTTCAGGCAGGTGCATCTAGCCACCAGTCCGGCGCGTAGACTGATTTCCCAGCTTGATACTTCCCGGTGATCTGTCCTTTTGAGTCGTTCTGCAGTAGCTGGAGTCTCTCTTATGTTCTTTTATTTTCTGTCTATTTCCTTTCAGACAGTAGGCTAGCATTGTTTTGTATATTCTACTAGATTGTCCACATACTTGTGACACCAGGTCTTGGCACACACACTAGTAGACTTATGGTTTTGGTTTGCTCATATGATTACGATTAGTACTAATTGCTTCCATTTATTTTTGTTAAAATTGCAAACTCCTAAATCCTTTTTTTAAATAAGGAAAAAGCTATCGTTTACAAATTTATCTAAGCGGGAAATCAATAGTTGATCAGTGTTGGTTTGCCTAACAACGTTGTTNTAAGGAAAAAGCTATCGTTTACAAATTTATCTAAGAGGGAAATCACTAGTTGATCAGTGTTGGCTTGCCTAACAACGTTGTTAGGCACCATCACGGCCTATAATGGAATTGGGTCGTGAAATCTAGGTACTGGTAATACGCTTTATGCCAAATAAAACCTCGTTCTGGACCTCCGCAACGGTGCCTATGATATAAGAAACATTTAGAAACTCATAACCACCCATGAAACCAATAAGCCAAGAAGCTCTCTCATCCTACAAGGGACCATTGCCAAATTCTGAGTGGAAATATGGTATCATCCTTCCAAATACTCCTCATCCCAATATAATAGTGCAACACTCAGATCTAAAAACTTTGTCTCAGCCCATACAAGAAGCCCACTAACAAATCACACCAAAACTACATGGATTATGACACAACACGGTCCATACAGCAAACAAGCAATAACTGAGAAAGAAATTATCTAACACTAGAAAGAAAGCAAAGTATGAGGACCATCTAAAAAGTACAACAGAAATAACAACAAAAGTACAATTTCATCACCTCATCCCACAGAGGGAAAATAAAACACGAAACAAACACAAGGAAGGGTATCCCACACAACATCCGTTGTGGCGCGCAACCCGATCCCAAATATATCAGTCCACATAGGGATACCCATCCATCCAAAATGCTCGGAATCGCTAATCACATGTAAACCAACATCAAGCACGCTAGAGTGCACAAATATAACTGTGGAAAGATGAATAGGAATAATAGAATACGGGGAAAAACAAGCACAACTAAGGTGCAATAAACAAATCAACATCACAGGGGCCATCTCACCCATATCTCCCTAAGGCCTGAACGTGATTACAACATGCATGTGAATAATCATACAAACTCACATCCCATCATAGCATAGGAGAGAAGCACATTACATAGACTCAGGGTACAAATAACATCCATTCTACCTGGTAATATACCCATGATAGCAATTGTGTAACAGTAACAAACATGATCTGATATAGAATACACATTCTCATTCAGATTTCAAATAGCCCCTAAACCAATTCTGATCATTCCCAAAAAGATAAATAACCTCCCAAAAGTCCATAGCTACCTATCCATAACGTATGCATCAGTTATCCTAATCTCAACATTTCTTCACAATCCGCAATCAAGGAATAGTCCGCCTACGAGGAGATCCAGTCCTAAAAACTCATGAGTACTAGAATCTTCATACCCAATCTCAACCCCGCTACTCAAATGGATGATACATCACTCATACTCTACTGTTTTACGGAAAACACCCATATAAACCTATCATGCAACGCAACAAACATCGAAAGCCCAAAACCAGGCGATCACCATAACACTATTCAAGCATTCACAAGTCAAAACACAAGGTGCCTCCTAGAATACGCGCTCTTCTCATGCGATATCCAATGGTGCCAGCATTCCCTTAACTTCCAAAGTCGTCCATTACATCTAGAACTAGTGACCCCATCCAGAAGAAAACTATAATGCACAAAATAGTTCTGATGATAGTAGCAACCAGCTGGCTCTAGCCGTGGTCGACACCATCGAGAACTCTCTAAAACTCGGCCATACATAACCAATCGAGCATAACTGAATTTCCCCAACTCAACTGAGTCATGCAAACTGTCAAACCCGAGAGTACTTTACTGTTATGCTGCCCCAACGCCACCGAGTTGACACATTTCTTCGACTCCTTGACTTTTCTTTAGGGTAACACTTCTCTTTGCCGCTACATAATGATCATAACCAAAGCACACTGCAGGAGATCCTAGTACGAACCACGTAGCTCAGAAGAGCTCATAAGCCACTATATTTCGTCTGAAGCACCCCATAATGCCGCAACTGAGATATCCACTCTAAAGAGACCTTCTGTGAATTTGAAGTTATTTCTCTAACCTCTCTAACACTGAAATGTAGGATTATTAATGAAGCATAAATACCACAAGTCCTAGCACTATTCCATACAAATATTAGTCCTTAACCATACGCAAATTCTGAGTAACCCTTCAATACCACATATACGTCTCAGGCCATAACCGATACAACATATGACCCTCCAATATAATCGTCGATAGTAGACTCCCCCACTTGATGCGAGGCCATAGGACATAACATCCGTTGTGTTACACCCCATAATTTTGCACGTAAAAAGTAAATTGATGAAAGCTCGAAAATGAGATGTTACATCCCGCATTTTCGTACGTTAAAGATTCGTCATAATTTAATCGACATAGACTCGGGAATGAAATTATTTTGAGGTTATAAGAAATTATGCTATTTATAACAAGTGGTAAGTAAATTCGTGAAGGTGAGAGGGTAAGTGAATCGAAAAAAATGAGTTTCGTCGAAGTTTGACAAGTCGGGATAAAATACGGTCCGAACTATAATACCCAGTATTTATGGACCAGTACCATACAATATACCACATGACCATGATAGTAAGGTATATAAAGTGTGTTAAAAGTGAGTATTATTTTAAGTAAATTGAGATAATTTTTAATTATGTGGATAATTGGATAATTAATAATTTTTGGTGGGAGATTAGTTAATTAATTATAAAATTTTGGATAAGTTTAAATGTGGCAGCCCAAGAAAGTCTTAATCAAGACCCATGTAATTACTCTTAGTCATTAAATAGGTGGCACAATTAGGGGCCTTTAGGCCAAAGCTTAGTCATCCTAATGGGGCCCACAAAGACAAACAATTTTGAGAATATCCTTACCTTTGTCTTTCAAATCCCCTTTATGTTTTTCTCTTTCCTAGTTTACTAAATTCCTCTCAACTCTCATTACTATTTTTCCTCTCATTTTAATAAAACGTAAGATTTGAGAGGCTTCAGAATTTGGTGGTACGAAGGTAAAGCTCATTTTGGGGTACTTGAATTGTTAATCATTTTCATCAATTCCTTGATCATGTTTAGGTTTTGTGGGTTTGTCACTGATTTTCATTTGAAAGTTTGGATCTCTGTCTAAGATTGTTCCAATTGTGTGTGTAAATTTGGGGTTTCAGCTGGGAATGTCTTGAATAGACCAATTAAGCTATTTTTTTCTTTGAGATTCTAAGGGAGTACAGTACAAACTTTCTCAAGAATATCACACGGATTTTTCCCTACTTCGATCCGTCGTTACGTGTTGTCGCAGTTGACGTGCGTTAGGGGGATTGTCAAGAGAATCGACTCGGGTATGTTAAGGCTATCCCTTCTTTCTTTTTGGCATGCTCTATACGACACGAACGAAATAAGCAAATGCACAACTTTCATAAATCACTCTATTCATAGAAATACTAGGGGTGTCTATATTCTTCATTCCCCGTGTGAATTATTATTATATCTTCTGTTCATGGGTCGCAGAAAAATACGTATTTGATAAAGTTTATCCGACATGCATATTATTTTTATAACATTTCGAGAAATCTTATTAACGCATTTCTTATGTATTTCATGCATTTATACATGTACAATGGCCTATGACCAAATGGCGTTATATACACGTATATATGTATATGGGATATTAGAAAAGATTATGGCATTATATACGCACCACCACCTAATCAATTGGTACATGTTGATGATTTACCCACAATGGCAGAGATGATATGATGGGATGCCCTCAGAGGCTTGATGATGTTATGAACGGATTTACCTAAGCATGGTATGATATTTATACGCATATGCATGACATTGTAACTATTAATGATTCACAGAGTTATTCAGACATACATGTCGAGTCTTTTACTCCATGTTTTCTCATATCTATTGTTTACTGATTTTCATTTCCTTACATGCTCGGTATATTATTTGTACTGACGTCCCTTTTGCCTGGGGATGCTGCGTTTCCTTCCCACAGGTCCCGATAGACATGTCGAGAGTTCTCCAAGTAGGCTATCAGCTCAGCGGAAGGTGTTGGTGCGCTCCATTTGCTCCGGAGTTGCTTGTTTGGTCAGTATGATTTAGACGTGTATTGTTTGGTATGGTGGGGCTCTATCCCAACCTTTATGATAAGTATGCACTCTTAGAGGCTTATAGACAGATGTCATGTACACGGATACTTGTATGGCCTTGTCGGCCTAAGTTTTGAGTTTACAAATGATCATGTTGGCCTTATAGGCCCGTATGTCACGTGTATAAGTTTTTATATCAGGTTGGGTCGTGCTATGTTGGGTAATTCCCTCATGGTTATCTCATGACGCCCCTTCTGGCCCACTTACCTATGATGATATAATAAGAAAGGTACATTATGTTGGTACTCAGTTGGGTAAGGTACCGGGTGCCCGTCGCGGCCATCTGTTTGGTTCGTGACAAAAGTGGTATCATAGCAGTTCTGTTCTAGGGAGTCTACAAGCCGTGTCTAGTAGAGTCTTGTTTATGGGTGTGTTGTGCACCACACATATAAGCAGGAGGCTACAGGGAATTTAGGACTATCACTCTTTCTTCTTACTCTAGATCGTGTGGTAGAGCTCAGTTGTAATAACTCTCCTAAACTATATCTTATTCTTAATATGACGATGCCTGCATCCAGGAAGACGGTTGGTAAGAGATATAGCTGTCGAAGAGTTGAGTTAGAGAAACTCGATTTTTTCATCATACTTATGATGGATAAATATAAGGTATTCGGTAGATTATGTGTGTACTAAGACGTGTAAGCTTCTTGATAAGGATCCCTAAGGGAAGAATGTCTATCCACTCTTACGGTAAAAAGGAATAAGAGAATCTGAAGGTAGACACAAGTTTCAACAAGTAAAAGAAGCAAGGTGAAGAAGGGTACGAGGTACCCAGTTAATGACGATTAACAGTATTTACAATTCAAGCAGAGAAATATAAGAATTTTTGAGTTACATTCAATTGTAACAGAGGTGTGTACAATTGGCCACACCCATCTCAGTTATGCCCTGGGGGGGGGGGGGGGCTAACAGGTGTAGTTAAGAGAAGGACGGGATATCAGAATCCGGCTAGGGTTAGAGTAACCCAAAATGGTGAATGGATTGTTTGCGTTAGTTGACATTTTCGAAAGATATCGCAAATGTGCTAATAGATCTCCTTGTGAGACACCCAGAGGGTGCACTCTAAAATAGTATAGCTAGATATGAGTACTACAAAGATAGGCACTGGAAGCCTTGAAGGGATTAATATTACCTTAGTGTGGCTCATGTCCCTAGTAGAGGAAGAATGTTAGGAAATTCGAAGAGCTAATGGATGGAGCAAGGGGAACTAAAAGCAAAAGAATGTATTGTTTGACTTTTCAAACTAAAGTGATAAACACAGATGCTAGCGGGAAATAAGAAGAGAGTCAATAAAGCATTATGAGTAAGATATGATACATGGATGACAACGGTAGATCAAAAAAATGACAGTATTATAGAGTCTATGTTCAAGTGAAGGAAATGACGAGAGGTGATAGGCCTTCATACAACAAAAGAGTATAGGCCATAAAGTCATATCCTCATTTCGAGAAATAAGTTGGTGAATCCAACGTGATTACCAAAAGGAAAAATTAGACCCCAGAGTAAAAAGAAATCGGCATGGACTCATGACAAAATACACTAAACATGAACTAGGGACTGAGTAATAGTCGGCATCATGAGAATTTTAGAGATTGCGTCCCAGCGATAATAGAATGGACGACAGAAGAATACCCTATAAAGGTCATTTGGGAAGACGCTTCCCTAAAGCAAGCAAGGGGAGCAAAGTTAAGCTTAAGGGACTATATGTGCCAGTTAAACTAAGTGTCACCCTCGCGAATAAGGAAATTTGTTATCCTTGGTAGAGAAGGATTACCGCGAGGCGAGTGAGGATCATCGATGATGTGAAAAGACGCCAAAGATGAAGAGTTAAAACATCTATAGGTAGATCGTTGTAGCACTAAACCTTAGTACTCCCCTAAAGGGGGGAATATGGAGTAATGTGGCATGAAGTCAGAATTAAATGGTTCTAGTAATTATGGAATGGTCAAGGAAGAATGCGATAAAAAAATGAAAAAGGAATGAGCATGCATTTACCCACATCCTACAGATATTCTACGATTCTAGAACATTATGCAAGCACGACGTCAAGGAGAGAAAGTAAGGGTTCCTGCCCGAGATGTTATTGATAGAGAAGGAGCTAGTGCGAGATATAAGTTAAGACAAAGGAAATAACACAAGAAACATTAAGCGAAATGTTGATCTGAGAATAGGCCAACGAGTAGTTAGTAGTTGATTCAGGAAGAGCCTAATTATGGCTAGTAAAGAAGATACAAACAAATCAACAGGCCGTGCAAGATAAATATAGTAAAACCCAATATAGTGAATTCAGCCCCGCAGTTATGACATTGTAATACTTGAGAAATATTTAGATAAGGAGTCGGGATAGTTAAAGGTACCATATGAGTGTTACGAAAATAAAAGAGAGTGCCACTGGGAAGACGGTCAAAATATAGTTCATAAGTAACCCTACAAGCACAAGGGCTTGGAAAAAAGTAACTATGAATAATTATAGGCGGGAAAGAATATCAAAAATTCCGTCAAGTATACAATGTGATAAGCTCGCCGCTTTACAAGAGTCAGAAGGTCTTCTCTAAGTACTACAACGAAAGACTAGCTGGGGAAATAAAGAAGAAGGCTTTAACCTAAGCATAGTGACCTAAAGAGGAAATGGTCTTGTAACAACAGTCTCACTATAACATTTCATGCACTCCATGAGAAAGTAGCACTTACCATGGCTAAGGAATGGGAAGAAAAATCAAAAGTAATATTCTAGATTATATGAGTTGCACGAAAATTTCGGCATGCGTGAGAATTAAAATAAGCTAAGTATGCATGCAACGAGTGAAAGAAAGACCAGGAAAAGTAAATGCTTACGTTTAAAGAAAGCTGAGATGGAACGAAAGGAATTATTTGATCAACGATTCAGAGTTAGTTATGTTATGAATGCACTTACAATTTCGGAGTATTATCCATGAACCATATATACTGACATTCATACAGCCGTAGAAGACTCTGATATAAGTTAAAAGAAAGAATTGAGCATAGGGCCTAGACAAAGGATTGAATTGTTAGAAGATTGTATCATGGATATTCCATAGTGCCCATGAAAGGCTAAAGTAAT
Organism: Nicotiana otophora; assembly: GCA_000715115.1. Classification (NCBI taxonomy): domain Eukaryota; kingdom Viridiplantae; phylum Streptophyta; class Magnoliopsida; order Solanales; family Solanaceae; genus Nicotiana; species Nicotiana otophora. The sequence continues at coordinate 9,974 of AWOL01S0068839.1, forward strand.
AACTAATACCAGGAGCAGCAGATCGGAAGATAGCTTAAACCTACATAAAGTATGATCAGAGGGAAGAGGAAACTAAAGAGTTACATCAACTAAGTAAATCAGGAGTATGATTATTAGACCTAGAAAATTTTAGACATCATGATTGAGAACATTGCAGAATCACTCTTAATATCAGAGGTACAAGAGAGATAGTACAACAACCATATTTTATAACGGTTCTACGATAAAGCCAATTAGAAGAACATCAGCCTCATAAGAAGTCAGTATGAAGCTCCCACTAGATTATGTATGCACCAGAGGTAAAAGTATTATAATAGAGCTTCAAGTTGTGGATGTGAGTCATACCTATGTGGAAGGGAGCTATGAAAGGGATAGAAGATGTGGTGCGAGATTTAAGGCAAGTAAGCTAAAGGTGAACAACGTACGAGATACTCAAATGCAGAAGGTTGTGAGTAGTCCATACTTCGGATAGAAGACTAGAAGTGCTGGGAATCAGTATCCAGGAATGATAGCAGCGTCGTTCGTGGCATATCATCCAGCCTATGGTTTCAAGGTATCGATAGGACTAGTTAAGAGAGTAGAGAAAAGTTAGAGACGATGCCATGTCTCGCTTGATATTCCAGAATAACACAAGAAAATCTATGGTACAAGCAAGTTGAAGGAAGGTTGCGAGTAGTATAAATAGATATGCTTCCCAAGATAAATAATGGTAAAGCGGCGGGGTTTTAAGAAGACAGGAGTAAGGATAAGAAAAGGTGAGTGAGAAGGTGATGAGAATGGACAAGTTCTCGGGATTAAGCCCTTGAAAACAAGAGAGCAGACGGGTTCTTTAAGTTATAGAAAGCTCAGTATAACCTGAATGAACTCAAAGGAGTCAAGACTAATAGCATTTAGAAGAGATGGAATGTTGCTCTGGTAGTAGAATGAGGG